>OX940974.1:153154933-153392489 GCA_954871275.1 Leptopterna dolabrata
CAGGAAAAATAGGGTTGTGGATAAGAAAAACTGGTATGTACATTAATACAACTTGGTGGAAAAATCTGTTTTTTGGGTAACGAACTCGTCATTACTCTTGCGGAAGCGGATTTTGCCATGGAACATTTAGAGAGCGGGGGGAGGGGGAAACATCCTTAATTTCGATTTTACATGTTCCGATCGAGTGGGGAATATTAAACGTGAAAATCACATTTGCCAAAGAACGTGGAAAACAAACACAGATGGTAATCTTTTAAGCTTTCCGGGCATGTTTTTTTAGCATTCAAACTGTTAACCTGATTCATTTCAATTCAGCATGCAAAAATCTTTCCAAATTTCACAACTAACAACTGGTAGTCACTGAGTTCACTGAGGTGAACCTCGGTCTCGTTAAACCTACAACGAGAGCTACTGGTGATTTTTGATTTTTGTTTTTGACACCTTAGGTATGTTAGAAGCACTGAAACCTAGACGACCTGCGCCTTTTGTAACACCCTCCCACTATATTAACAACCAGAACGCGACTGCTCAAGTTTGTCGTATAACTTCTACATACTCTGATACTGAAATGACAATTATAATTCCCCACAGGACACGGTACAGAACAGTGAGAAATTTGGAGAGTCTTCAAAATTAAAACCGATAATTAGTAGGTACGGTAACAGCAAACAGGGTAAACTTGGTATTCGACGGATGGAGTAGTGAGGTAACGCATGACCATCTGGTCAGGTTCGGATTCCGAGACCGTCTGAGCGAATTGGGCTTGCGCAAGAGACGAAAGTCACCTGTGGAAGATGTGGGGGAACCACAGATGTCACCGTGAACTAGAAAAACATTATAGTGCAGGAAAAACAGATGAAAAACTAACCTGAATCAGAAAAACGCTGCGAAGCCCTTGTCACGTGGGTTTATTATTCTACTGGACATACCTACAGAAATGTTCGCTGTTCATTTATTGTTTCTTTCATGTGCAATAACTGAAATATATATTTTGTATGGTTTCCAGCAATTTTGGCCCCCCAAAAACAAGAATTAGACTCCTATTTTTGATAGATCATCTTTGATCATTGACAGTGCCATTCAATTGTCTCGATTCACCTGTTGATACTACTTCTAGTGTTATTATACTAGTTTATGGTAATTTCAGACAATTTCCCAGGTGTTTTACTCATAAAAAATGAATTTTGGGACCTGAAACCTCGTTACAACCTCAAATCTCCACTCTTGGGTCAAAATCAACTTCATATTCGGTCTTTTTGCCATAATAAAATATGGAAAACGATTCCTCACAAGCTCATGTTCACTAAAACCTCAAAAACCCCTACTTTTACACCCATTTTTCACCCGTAACATCCCTGGTGTATTCCGATCGGGGTGCCGAGCTTCGGAGCACAACTAGGATCCAAGTGTGTTCCCAAATGGGGAACCAAACTGTGTGCGGAGAACGATGGTTTTAGGCCAAATTTTAGCGTTAATTTAAGGCTGAAACTTCTTCGTTAGAACCTCAATTTTTCACTCTTTGGTCAAAATCAACTTCATATTTGGTCTCCTCGTCCTAAAAAACATGGAAACCGATACCTCACAAGCTATGTTACTAAAACACCAAAAAACCCCCATTTTACCCCCATTTTTCATCCACAACACCCTTGCGTATATTCCGATCGGGCTGCAAAGTTTCGAGATACAGCCAGGGCCCAAATGGAGCTTGTGTGCGAAAGAACGAATTTTTTAGACTGAAATTGAAGTAGATGGACGGACATTGCATTTTTGGAATCACTCCCCTTTAAACGTAAAATAAAAAAATTTTGAGAGGGTGTTATAACATTTTTTTGGCATGAGATTTACGGAACCGAGGAGTATTAAAAATGCAGGGTGGAAGTGGGTTTTCGGTTGGGGGGGGGGGGGGGGTAAATAACCTTAATTTCAATTTCACATGTTCCGAATGAGTGGGGTATAATAATTTTCGTATGTATTTTCAATGTTGAATCCAACGAAACCGCCCCATGCCGGGGTAGGATTAGCCGTTTTCCAGAAAAATGCAATCGCGTGTGACACGGCAAAAATAGTGAGAAAATGCCCAGGAATTTATTTCGTCTATTTGGCAGCGGAAGCATTGGTTGGCTTTCGAAAACCAAAATTTGCACCCGCCTTTTGCATTCCAAACCTTCCTGAACGAATTTGGTCAAGTGACTACCTGTGGAATCTCCAAACATTTGCAACACGGATAACTATAAATCGTCAAGAGCTGACGTAGACTAGTTACAGCCTGTGCAGTAATAGCGAAAGGAAGAAACTGTTTGCCTCCATAAGCTTCGCAGAATCATTGTTATTGTACAGTGAATATACTAAAATACTAATAAGAGTATAATCTATCACTTTGGAGGAGAAAAGTCCAGGATATTATGTAAAACCAGTGAGTCCTGTCATCTGTAGCAAAGAAAGTTTAGTTGTATTTATGACCTGGAAATGACTCGAAAACGTCGTAAAATATGAAAAGAAAATATGAAGGGGAGAAAAAGAAATGGAAAAGAAATTATCATCAAAATGGAAGGGAGAACAAACGGGGCGGTGGGGGGATGATTAATGGCGTGCGAGAGCTGCGAAGCGTACATACTGACGGCCACTAAAAATGCGCTTCCCACAGGATGAGTCATTTTAGGAAGGGATCCAAGAGAAAGACAATTCTAAGGGAAAAACACTGATGGCAAACATACAAGATTCCCAGTAGTCACTTGATCTGTCGCAAGAGAATTGTATTCGGCGATTCGGGATGGGATCTGCACAGAAATGTCTTTTCCAACGAGCTTTCGGAGTCTACATTTCTCCTTCACCAGGACTCGGTCCACAGAAGTCTTACAGGAGGAACCCTGGGAAGAACCAAAACACACGCCAACTAGCCCTACTGCCGACAGCTGCCAAGGCATGAAATTAAATGGCGAAGTCACAGAGTTGCAATGCGCTAGTACCTACTTACTGTAGTTGAATACAGAAGTAAATACTATAAACACCTACTTACTAGGGAGAAAACATACGATACAATCGTGAATTTTTTGGCATTGAATAGACGCAAAAAACGTCTGCCAATTCGAGTAGGCAGTATAGCTTCCTCACTTGAATCACATGAACGTGTAGAATAGTTGGGTAGGTTCGTTTTGATACGAGACCATCTGCGAACCAACCCGCGTGTACCCTCAAAATTTCAGCTCTCTACGACTATTTTTCGGGTAGGTAGTTAGAAGCGTCACAAGGAAACGATCAACGTTTCATGTTCGCGCATGCGCAGACGAATGAAATTCATATGGAACTATCAAAGTATTATTCCTGATCGACCTTCCATATCTGAACTCATTTCTACGATATTTAAGGTAGTTATGGGCGTTTAAAGTATTTCAAGTTTGCGCATGCGCAGATGGAACGATTTGTTTGATTTTGGAACGGGATCATCTGCGATCAAACCCGCGTGTATCCTCAAAATGTCAGCTATTTACTACTATCTTTCGCGTAGTTAGAAGCGTTACAAGGAAATTGTCAACATTTCATGTTCGCGCATGCGCAGACGGAAGTTACACTACGATTCCAACGAAATTCATTTAAAACTATCACAGTATTATTTCTGATCGACCCTCCAAGTTTGAACTCATTTCAACGACATTTAGGGTTATTATGGGAGTTTCAAGTATTTAACGTTTGCGCATGCGCAGACGAAAGTTAAAGTACTTTTTAAATGATTTTTGTATGGGGCCATCTGTGACCCAACCCGCACCTACCCTCCAAATTTCAGCCCATTTCGGCCACTATTTCGGGTAGTTATGGGCGTGACAAGGAATTGACCACAGACAGACAGACACGGAACCAAAAATGTTCTTCGATTTCTGAAACGCAAAACGGTAGCGGAAATTTTCATTTCGGAGGACATAAATTTTTTTTACTCAATCACGAATCCAAGGCTTCCCCACCCTCGGTAGTGAGGAAGCAAAAGTCTTGAAGGCTACATCCTACCCCTCTTCCACACTATAAAACATCGTCAACATGACCGTGACTCAAACAGTAACACTGCGGCTCCATTTTCTTGGTGTTTTCTACAGGTAATTTGAATCACACGTACCAACTTATATGCCAAATAAAGCTGCTCATTCCGAGGTAATATTCCTCACCCTCGGAACGGAAAACTGGGGCATTTCAGATGTTTGTTGTGTTGACAAAGATTGGTGATTTAGGTAATGTCGGTAGGTACCAAGAATTTTGTGAGGGGTGAGTTCCTGACCGAATTCTGAATTCTGAAAGCAAGGGCACCGAGAAGTGATATAGGTAACTTAAGTAGGATATATGCCAATGTTATTATATATATATTATAGTAGATATACCTAACGATAGGTAGGTAGGTACCTCTATTATATGAAGGTACATACCTATGTCACAACACTTCTGTGATATTCAAATTTCAAGTTTCTTAGTATGAATGCCATACATTTCCTATCATACTTTTCAGTTAAATGCCAGTTCCAATTTAGCCACTCCTCCCTGAATATAAGTAGGTACCTAAGAGATTTATCATCAAGTATGTCAGCCATGAGCAACCAAGGACAGGTGACAAGGGCTAGGATAACCTATCTACATGAAAACTCCTTCTCTACTGCTTCTATCAAACTGCCAACTTGTACTCCCTCACATCTAACAGCAACCTGTCACAAATCAAAGTCTACCTACCTTGTAATCAATTATTACCAGTTTTTTAACTTTTTGCCCAGCATCAACGCTAATAATAAATTGTGACCACCATAGTGACTTACCATCTCCATAGTTCACCCACCACCATAACAGTTTCCAGGTATGTCACACTGAATATTATTTCTAGCTCGCACTCTTCTCCGCACTTCTCTCTCAATCATTCCTAAAATGGTAATAGATTCGTAAGAAAACACTAACTAACCTGTCTGTACCTACTTTATTCTGTTACTTGTATATATATACCTATTATCCTTAGTCCCTTCAAAATAGTCATTCATTTGTGGATTCCTGTTGTTTTATTGATCTGAAGATGGCAAATAAATTTGCCCAACCGTCGGCGTAGAAACAAGTTTATATTCTGGCCGCCTCCCAAGATCCTATAACCTGGTACCAAGAATGATCCTTGGGTCTACTTAAATCCATGAATGGCCCGAAACAAGCCGTCAGTGAGGTAGTTCCTAAATATCTTCGACTTATGCCCACAAAGTAGGTACAGATTTTAAGGTACAAGTATGTTATAGCCCCGCCAATATCGATTGCATCGATTATCTCAAATACATCGATCCTTGTGGTATCGATGACGTGTATCAGACAAGACGGTGGGTGTGGTGTACAAGAAGTTTAGTTCCCATTCCGCCGCTCGCATTGTCAAGCGATCTGGATGCTCGCTAGCGCTCGCATCTCAATAAAGATAAACAATCCCAGAAACTATCCCGTGAATGAGCAGGTTGTTTGGGACTTCTGAATAGATGGTACAAGTATGTTATAGTCACTCTTATTTTTTGGTGTCCTTACAATGGTCTTCCCGTATTCATTTTGAAAGTTGATATCGGCACCCGGGATGTAGGCATCGGGACGCCATATTGAGCCGTCATCGATACCACAAGGATCGATGTATTTGAGATAATCGATACAATCGATATTGGCGGGGCTATAACATACTTGTACCGATTTTAAAAACATTTGGGACGAGTACTCTGAAGCCGGCTTTGCAGGAATTTTACGATACCTAATGTATATTGAACGGCAAACATGGTAAGAACAAGGCACTAGCGTAAAGCCGTACAAATACCAAATAATGGATAAGGTGGCAAGAAAACCTGATTTCTCAAAATCCAGCTGCCGAGGGAAGATATTTTCCAATTTAGAACTGAGGATGGTTTGGTCAATAGGTGTTTGAAAATGATTGATTTGGTAGATTCCAAGCTGTGCGAATTTTGCGATTACGTGAATAGACGTGGAACATCAATTATTTACAAGATTAATCATTATTCATCATCATAATTTTAGTGATAAATTATTTCCAAGAAGTGAATGTATTTTTTTAATTATGTCGGTAGGTTTTATAGGTCGGTACTGGTTATATGCTACCAAATAAAGCGCAACAATAAAAAAAGAAAAAGAAAAAAAAGAATGGGACGAACGGGGAAACTTCATCTTCATTATTCTTCATCATCATCGTAACCAACAGTTCATATCGTAATTATTTAATGTTTTAAACTCGGTGACAGTTTTTGGATCACTCTGCGCATCACAAGATTCAGAATGTACGTATATGATTATTTCTACGGGTTCTTACGAGAGGGAAATGCCGAAGAGTGAATTATCCTATCAAACTCTTCGGGTCTGCAATCTATTTTCTACTCAGCCACAACAGATGTTCCTAACGCCGCTCCAAGTTTAGAGACATAGCCGATGAAGGAGGAAACTGCTTGGTAAACAGTATAAAAACGGAGTTTTTTCAACAGCCAGGCAAAGCTGGTACTCTGTCAGTGATATCAACTACGTATGCAGCTTTATCGTCCAAGAAGCACCTAAGTGAATAAGCTAAACGGTGTAGAAAATGACACCGAACACAAATTATTCTAATTGGCGTGGCACCATTATCATCTAAGTATATAAAGTTACATTACGACAGCAATCTTAAAATCCGCAGAACTCCAGTCAAAGTGAAGCACGAAATGCTGGTATGGGGTTTTCAGTTTTTCTTCATCAAACACAACCGATGAGTATTAAATGTAATCTGCTTATGATACGAAATATTAAGAAGAAAATGAAGATTTAAATTCAAGAAATTTTATGGACTGGACCGACCAGACCGAGTTCAGTACATCAAATTGAACATTTGGTTTATCACTATGTGAATAATACCTACACCTATGTATATATATATATAAAAAAAAAAAAAAAAACGCAACACAAAAAAAAAACAAAAAAAACCGCCGTCCGATGTCCGTCCACCGTACCATCCACATCTACTTTATTTTCGGGCTAAAAAATTTGTTCTTTCGTACACAGGCTCCATTTGGGCCCTAGTTGTGTCCCGAAACTTTGCAGCCTGATCGCAATATACCCAAGGGTATTATGGGGAAAAATGGGGGTAAAAGTAGGGGTTTTTGAGATTTTTTTTGAGGTTTTAGTGAACATGAGCTTGAGGGGATCGTTTTCCACGTTATATATGGCGGGAAGACCGAATAAGAAGTTGATTTTGACAAAGTCGTGAAGAATTGAGTTTGTAACGAAGGTTCAGCTCCCAAAATTCATTTTTATGAGTCAAAAACTTGGAAAATTGTCCAAATCACCATAAATTTGTATAACACTTATCATCTGGGGAATAAAGACAATTAAATGGCACTATCAATGACCAAAGATAATTTATCAAAAATAGGAGCATAATTCGTGTTTTTGAGGGCCAAAATTGGTGGACACCATCAGTAATAGCTATTTCAATTTAGGACAAGAAAAAACCAATAAATGAACAGCTAGAATTTCTGTAGGTATGTCCAATAGAATAATAAACCCACTGGATTTTCCAGCGTTTTTTCTTTTCTTTTCTAGAATCACCCAAGGATTGCGGGTTAGTAAGACTTGCGTTTCAGGACTAGTCATTTGGCAGTACGGTATAAGTAACATCACGTCTGCACGCGAGACACTCATCTTTCTCAATTCCCTCATTCACCAGCCTCTCAACTCCGTAAGAGAAATCCATCATCATTAATCATTCGTAATCGCGGATTCTGAAGAAAAACTGTCGGAGTAAATCTGACCGGCGAGCTATTATACTGTCTTCCTGTCACCTCAGATACGTATGGGCGGTCGCCAACAGACTCCGAAGGATGTCAAGGACAAAAAAAACCATCGAGAAATACTTCCGGATTCAACTGTTGAACATCCCCAAAATTAGTCTGATCCGAACAACAACGGCGTCCGGTTTTAGTTGTTTCATACCAAAAGAGTGGAAACTCAACATCAACAGGCTGCTATCTGTTAAGCTTGCGACACACGAACTTCCTCCGTTAATCCATTAATCGTAAACGGAAACATTGTTGACGTCACTGCTTCGAGCAAATTTAAACAGGCTGATAGATTAACCTGATGGTTCAACGCATCATGGCAATTCATAGCTTCCCTGAAATTGAACAGTAGAAAAGCGCCATATCAAGATATTTTTCAATTTTATCGTTGGCTAATTTTTTTTTCCTTCAATAGTTTTTCACGCTGGGTATTGATTGACGAACTTTTATTTATAAATCTGTAAAAATATTAGGCCTGGCGGCCCTATTCCTATTTATACAGAAATAGGCCCTTCCTATTTATACAGAAATAGGCCCTTCCTATTTATACAGAAATTAACTTAAACATAAGGTATACAATCGTCAGTTTCCGAAGTTACAATTTTCAATTCCTTAAAACTAATATGATAAAAAGAAATTCGGGAGAAAAGAAGAGTACTAAATGGGAGAGGGTTTATTAAATTACCAAATGGCAAGCAGCGACTTCAAAATTAGGAGTTCCTGTTGTTAACCAAAACAAGACTTCCAGCTAGAACGAACTAAACCACACGCGATGAAATCCTGGAAACCAATTTCAAAATACAATTTCCACTAAGACATGTACGTATTAGTGGAAATATACATGTCTTAGTGGAAATATACAACCTTCCAGTAATCCCGTTTTTTGGTTTATTATTTTCCATAACAAACCTTTCGACTATGAAAAAAAGTTTAAAGCCTCCTCAAAATTTGATGGTTTACGTTTCAAGGGAAGTAGAATACGAATATCGAATAAAAAAAAATTTCCGTCCGTCCGCCGTACGCGGCTTTTGCCTTAGTTCCCATGAACCAAAATTCACGAAATTTGGTATTATGAATCTTGTTTGGGCTCTAGTTGGTCCTCCAAGCTCGGCGTTACTGTCACTCAACTTTAAGGGGTGAAAAATGGGGGTTGAAATGTCCAGAGTATCCCTATCTCGGGGTGCGGTTTTCTCGCATTTTTAAATAGTTGGATTTTTTCTGAATTTTTGAGACCATCCGGAGCATTCTACGATATTGCCATAAAATTTGCTGTAAACAGCAGCGCGAACGCAGGCATCAAGCTGAGTTGAGAGCGCATATCACTGATCACTCGGCTACCTGGGGTCAATTATAGCACAGTGGTTTACCAGACGGAGTGATTAGCCAAAGTTCCGAAGATCGAATCCCTACCGGGACTGAATATTTTCCACTCCACTTCAACAATTTCCCTTCAGAACTTCATTATTTCTGTTTCTTTTGCCATTCTAGGTACTGTTTGTCATCGAAAGAATTTAACATGTGATTTAGGTAGGTACCTAGTAACGAGTACGGGGTTAGGTACTAAGCTACGGAGGGTCTGCGATCAACATAATATGTACAGAATAGTACTATATCATACAGAACGGTTATATATACAGAGCTGTGATCTGTAACAGAAGGGTGTTCTGAACGAAATAATAAACCGTTGTGTACGGATTTGCAGCGTTTTTAAAAAATATCTACCTCCAGCTAGTTTTAACGACCTTCGAAATTGCCTGGCCAGCTCCAGTACTCGATTTAGACTTTTCGTGGGGGGAGCACGAGGGTAGGTACTGACCACAGGAAACAGGATCAACGCAGAAGGGGCATCTATACAGGTAAATAATGAACCGTTGTGTAATAATCTGCAGCGTCTTCTTCACTATGTTCGATTGATATCCAACCATGTACAAAAACCTGAAAGTGATTGTCTTTAATACGTAATAAACTAGAATCAATAGGTTCGTTCGGACAGACAGTCCTGGACCGTTCTGGACAGTTCTATTCCAGCCACGCCCCTTTTTGTGCGTTCAGACAGCTCCAGAACTGGTCCTGGATCGAGAGTTGGCTGCTCGGACTGGTCCAGTCCAGGACCGTTCGGGACTAGTTCTAACAGCCATGGATTTTTCGAGGACTGTCGATCCTGCACATGCGCACTCGATTCTTCTACCTTCAGCTCATGTGGAAGGTTACAATGCTTCAGGTTATCCATTCGGAATCATCAGCCCACGTTTGGACGGACACAGTTCTGTACCAAATCCTGGACGGTTCTATCCTCTCATTTTCAGAACGCAGTTCCGTCCTGGACTGGTCCAGAACTGTCTGTCCGAACAAACCAAATATCACAGATACACCAGACCAACACGGACAACCGTTCTTCAACCCGGCCATGGATTAGGTATATCTGTCGAGTATCCATTGATGACATCAAGTGATGTCATCGAGCCATTACGAATGTTTAATACAAATAAAGACTACGAACACAGTAGGATGGTACAGGGCACCATATACTTGACTCTATTTATGTTTACATAAATACTTTCTCTTCAAGATCTTTCACCGGAAAATCAAACCGGAAAAAGTTCAGGGATTTGATTGTTTCAGTTCGATAGGAAAACGGAATAAACAACGATTATAAACCAATCAAAATAATCGTTTGATGAATGAGACGATGAAATATTATCTAGAAATTTCTACTTGACTGGAACTTCAATCAATAAATAATCCATGACGATGTTGATGGACTTGGAAATGAAACCTATTCGCATTTCTCAGCAGCTCGTTGTGAGTTGAGCTGGAAGAAGGATGTTGTGGAAAACCTCTGTACGATGATAAAAGTGGTGAGCAGCGTCTTGAGGACGTCTGCTCTGAATTTTGATGAAAATAATTGATCGCCGAGGGCCGCTGGAAGGGAAGTTCCCTATGCAAGTCAGGGACCACTTGGGCAGGTGAGTCAGAATTAGCTCATCGATGTTTTGGCGGAAAGGTCGACAATCGAATAATCTCCGGGGATATTCAGCTGACATCACGCAGGCGGAGTCTGTTGTAACGAAACAACGCAACGTTTAAGAAAACAACAGCCAGGAATATGTCAGCTTTACAAGTCCACAGAGACAGCAAGCTATAACAGTAGTCGTTTGTCAGCCTAAGACGAGCACTGGGCAATTTTCGTGATTTACAAATTCTCCTTTGTTAACAAAATTCTGTTCAATAACGTAAATTAACACTTAATGACCACACACATGAGGTCTACGCATTTGTCGGAAGGTCTACGCAGAAAACGAGTGAAATTTGAATTTCTGAGCTCCTGCTGGAAATGACGTATCAGATAAAATGCAGAGTAGTTCAACTCAAATCCCACTTAAAGCGCTAGGTAGTGCATCACTTCAAACAACGTACAGAACATTTTGGTTCGGCGTCTGTCTGCCTGCCTGTCTGTGGTCAATTCCTTGTCACGCCCATAACTACCCGAAATAGTGGTCGAAATGGGCTGAAATTTGGAAGGTAGGTGCGGGATGGGTCACAGATGGTCCCATACAAAATCATTGAAAAAGTACAGCAACTTTCGTCTGCGCATGCGCAAACGTTAAATACTTTAAACGCCCATAACTACCTTAAATATCGTTTAAAATGAGTTCAAACTTGGAGGGCCTATCAGGAATAATACTTTGATAGTTTCACATGAATTTCATTAGAACGGTAGTAACTTTCGTCTGCGCATGCGCAAACATGAAATGTTGACCATTTCCTTGTAACGCTTCTAACTGCGAAAAGTAGACGTAGAAAGCTGAAATTCTGAGGGTAAAAGCGAACTGGATCGCAGATGGTCCCACATAAAAATCATTGAAATTGTACAGTAACTTTCGTCTGCGCATGCGTAAAAGTGAAATATTTGAAACGCCCATAACTACCTTAAATGACGTTGAAATGAGTTCAAACTTGGAGGTTCGATCAGGAATAATACTTCGATAGATCCACATGAATTTCATTGGAATCGTACTGTAACTTTCATCTGCGCATGCGCGAACGTGAAATGTTGACCCTTCCCTTGTAACGCTTCTAACTACGCGAAAAACAGTCGTAGAGAACTGAAACTACCCAACTAATTCTGTTAGTCCATGTGGACTGAGTCGTTTAGTCATTAACCCATGCATGGATACTCCACCTGTCCACTGAATGAAGCAAATCATGTCATCCATCATAAGGCCCACAGAAGGGCCTTATGATTGAAAAACCACGAAATAAGAGTTAATTAACGATTTTTAAAATAAATATTTGATAAAATATAAAATAAATGAGTAATTAAATATTATTTTACTTCATTAAACATCAATAATTCGTTTTAGTGAATTTTCGGTGAAAATAAACTGTTACAATGGGTCCAAAATTTTCAGTGTTTTTGAAAATTTGATCGTTGCGAATCCCCCAACCACCAGGAAATCGTTTAAGAAGACCTAAAAAAACTATTTCAGTGAAAAATATCTAAAGATCGCTCGATCAAAGTGGACTTTGAAAATTCGCTCATACGGTGAAGCTGCATGGCTAGAACATTCTCTGTGCCATTTTACGTTATTTTTAATAAATTTTTTACGGGGGGTTTGGGGAGGGGGATAATTGTTTGCTGGGGAACTGCCGGCGGATGAGGGGGGGGGGGGGTCTTTCCTCGAGGGGGGAAAACAGGGGGCCACGTCCTCCGCCTCCGAGCCGCCCCCGGGGCCTCTGCGGCGGGATGCTGCGACAGATGTGGAGCCAGGCATCCCGGCGCCAGACGCCCCCTCCGGACGCCACCTCCTCCCACGACGAACCGGAGGAGTCTCTCGGACGGGCGCCTCGCCGTCCCCGCGCTCGATACTCCCAGAAAACCTTCCAGGGAACGACCGATCCTTTTTCGCGTTTTCCATCATCGCTTTTTCCTTACATTTCTCCCTTTCTCTTCGTCCCCTTCTTTTTTTGTTGTCCACAATCCTCCTCCTTCTCCTCTTTAGTTACCGAATCCTCCACAATATCTTCTTCCCTCCTCCACCCTTTTTTTTCCCTTCCTATTGTGAGTCCGAGCAGCCTCTCTGGGAGTTTCGACGTCTCCCACCGGTGTTTTCGTCGACAGCGAGGTGCCGGGGGCGGAGATCCCCCCGCGGAACTATAAGTGTAGGAGGAGGAGGAGGAGGAGAACAGAGATACGACACAAAAGGGGGCGGAGGGGGAGGACTCCAAGAGGATTTATGAGTCCGCACTGAGGTGTTTACTCAGCTTCCAGACTCCGCTTCCGCTCCTTCAACTCTGATTTGTGCAAATAAACATTCGCCCCCAAACGGCTTTTTGAAAACATCAATTATTTTACAAAATACTTTTTTCTTCTTTTTAGCGAATTTTCCAAGAAAACTAAGCTGCAATGGGTCCAAAATTTGCAGAACATGAATTTTTTTATTTATTTTTATCCTGAATTCATACCTCGATTTTGACAAAAATTTATATGTGAATATTATATACATATATATACAACATATATATATATATATATATATATATATATATATATATATATATATATATATATATATACACGTTTTCTCTCCTTAACGAACACCGGGAGTTAATGAACACCGGCTGTATTGAACAGATTTTTAGACGTCTCCGCTAGACTATAACGCAAGACATGTGTGCCATATAGGTTGGTGTTATTCAGCTTGAAGGAGACAGGGCAGGGTGTTCATTAACCCTATTCCCGTATCACAGAGGAATTCCTTCAAGATTATCCCCTTCAGAACTTGGACCTGTTACCCGCCTCACACAAACTTCCCCTTCCACCTTCACGTTTGCAACTTGTACTTCCAGACTTGGGACTGACTTGTTCAATAGGAGATGGTGTTACAAATCATATTATCTCATTCGTACAGCATAAAATCCGTGAAAAAAGGTATCATTGTGTAAAAATCTAGCGGATTTCAATTTTGAAGCTTATTTTTTAACAGGAGGTGGTTGGACTAGAGTGGGGGTAATTATTTATGAATTATCTTACTGTTATAGTAAAAAACCGGAAAAAATTTAGCATTATGTAAAAATCACCCGTATTTCAATTATCAAGCCCATTCTGTTATGAGAGGTGTTGGGACTAGAGTGAGGATAATTACATGAAAATTATCTTATTCTTAGAGTAAAAAATTGGGGGGGAATGGTGTCATTATGTATAAATCACACGGATTTCCATTTTCAAGCTTATTCTGTTATGGGAGGTTGTTGGACTAGAGTGGGGGTAATTATTTATGACTTATCTCATTCTTACAGTTAAAAACTCAGGAAAAAGGGTATCACTACGTAAAAACCACGCGGAATTCGATTTTCAAGCTTATTCTGTTATGGGGGGTGGAAAGACTAGTAGTGGGGGTAATTATATGAATTTTCTCATTCTTACAGAAAAAATCGGGGAAAAAGGAGTCATTCTGTAAAAATCACACGGATTTCCATTTTCAAGCTTATTCTGTTATGGGAGGTTGTTGGACTAGAGTGGGGGTAATTATTTATGACTTATCTCATTCTTACAGTTAAAAACTCGGGAAAAACGGTATCACTACGTAAAAACCACAAGGATTTCGATTTTCAAGCTTATTCTGTTATGGGGGGTGGTAGGACTAGTAGTGGGGGTAATTATATGAATTTTCTCATTCTTACAGAAAAAATCGGGGAAAAAGGAGTCATTCTGTAAAAATCACACGGATTTCCATTTTCAAGCTTATTCTGTTATGGGAGGTTGTTGGACTAGAGTGGGGGTAATTATTTATGACTTATCTCATTCTTACAGTTAAAAACTCAAGAAAAAGGGTATCACTACGTAAAAACCGCGCGGATTTCGATTTTCATGCTTATTCTGTTATGGGGGGTGGTAAGACTAGTAGTGGGGGTAATTATATGAATTTTCTCATTCTTACAGAAAAAATCGGGGAAAAAGGAGTCATTCTGTAAAAATCACACGGATTTCAATTTTCGAACTTATTCTGTTATGGGAGGTTGTTGGACTAGAGTGGGGGTAATTATTTATGACTTATCTCATTCTTACAGTTAAAAACTCGGGAAAAACGGTGTCACTACGTAAAAACCACAAGGATTTCGATTTTCAAGCTTATTTTTTAACAGGAGGTGGTTGGACTAGAGTGGGGGTAATTATTTATGAATTATCTTACTGTTATAGTAAAAAACCGGAAAAAATTTAGCATTATGTAAAAATCACCCGTATTTCAATTATCAAGCCCATTCTGTTATGAGAGGTGTTGGGACTAGAGTGAGGATAATTACATGAAAATTATCTTATTCTTAGAGTAAAAAATTGGGGGGGGGGAATGGTGTCATTATGTATAAATCACACGGATTTCCATTTTCAAGCTTATTCTGTTATGGGAGGTTGTTGGACTAGAGTGGGGGTAATTATTTATGACTTATCTCATTCTTACAGTTAAAAACTCAGGAAAAAGGGTATCACTACGTAAAAACCACGCGGAATTCGATTTTCAAGCTTATTCTGTTATGGGGGGTGGTAAGACTAGTAGTGGGGGTAATTATATGAATTTTCTCATTCTTACAGAAAAAATCGGGGAAAAAGGAGTCATTCTGTAAAAATCACACGGATTTCCATTTTCAAGCTTATTCTGTTATGGGAGGTTGTTGGACTAGAGTGGGGGTAATTATTTATGACTTATCTCATTCTTACAGTTAAAAACTCGGGAAAAACGGTATCACTACGTAAAAACCACAAGGATTTCGATTTTCAAGCTTATTCTGTTATGGGGGGTGGTAGGACTAGTAGTGGGGGTAATTATATGAATTTTCTCATTCTTACAGAAAAAATCGGGGAAAAAGGAGTCATTCTGTAAAAATCACACGGATTTCCATTTTCAAGCTTATTCTGTTATGGGAGGTTGTTGGACTAGAGTGGGGGTAATTATTTATGACTTATCTCATTCTTACAGTTAAAAACTCAGGAAAAAGGGTATCACTACGTAAAAACCACGCGGAATTCGATTTTCAAGCTTATTCTGTTATGGGGGGTGGAAAGACTAGTAGTGGGGGTAATTATATGAATTTTCTCATTCTTACAGAAAAAATCGGGGAAAAAGGAGTCATTCTGTAAAAATCACACGGAATTCAATTTTCGAACTTATTCTGTTATGGGAGGTTGTTGGACTAGAGTGGGGGTAATTATTTATGACTTATCTCATTCTTACAGTTAAAAACTCGGGAAAAACGGTATCACTACGTAAAAACCACGCGGATTTCGATTTTCAAGCTTATTCTGTTATGGGGGGTGGTAGGACTAGTAGTGGGGGTAATTATATGAATTATCTCATTCTTACAGAAAAAATCGGGGAAAAAGGAGTCATTCTGTAAAAATCACGCAGATTTCCATTTTCAAGCTTATTCTGTTATGGGAGGTTGTTGGACTAGAGTGGGGGTAATTATTTATGACTTATCTCATTCTTACAGTTAAAAACTCGGGAAAAACGGTATCACTACGTAAAAACCACGCGGATTTCGATTTTCAAGCTTATTTTGTTATGGGGGGTGGTAGGACTAGTAGTGGGGGTAATTATATGAATTATCTCATTCTTACAGAAAAAATCGGGGAAACAGGAGTCATTCTGTAAAAATCACGCAGATTTCCATTTTCAAGCTTATTCTGTTATGGGAGATAGTTGGAATAGAGTGGAGGTAATTATTTATGACTTATTTCATTCTTACAGTTAGAAACTCGGGAAAAAGGGTGTCATTACGTAAAAACCACGCAGATTTCGATTTTCAAGCTTATTTTGTTATGGGAGGTGGTAGGACTAGTAGTGGGGGTAATTATATGAATTTTCTCATTCTTATAGGAAAAATCGGGGAAAAAGGAGTCATTCTGTAAAAATCACACTGATTTCAATTTCCAAGCTTATTCTGTTATGGGAGGTTGTTGGACTAGAGTGGGGGTAATTATATATGAATTATCTTATTCTTAGAGTAAAAGGGGTATCATTACGTAAAAACCACCCGGATTTCCATTTTCAAGCTTATTCTGTTATGGGAGGTGGCTGGACTGGTGTGGGGGTAATTATTTATGAATCATCTCATTTTTACAATAAAAAATCGTGGAAAAAAGGTATCGTTATGTAAAATGAGTGGATTTCAAGTTTCAGTCTTATTTTAAGGGAGATGGTAGGACTGGAGTGGGTGTAATTATTTGTGAATTATCTTATTTTGCTTAATAAATCCCGGAAAAAAGTAGCATTATGTAAAAATCACACAGATTTCACATTTTAAGCGTATTCTGTTATGAGAGGTGGTGGGACTAGAGTGGGGGTAATTATTCATGAATTCTCTCTAAAAGGTATCATTGTTTAAAATTCGAGGGGTTTTTTAAATTTTTGAATTTTCAAGCTTATCGTGTTACAGGAGGTGGTAAGACTAGAGTGGAGGTAATTATTTGATTTATCTCATCTTTATATTATAAAATCGGGGGAAAAAAGATGAATGAAGGTGTAGATATCACGCTGATTTCGTTTTTCAAGCTTGTTCTGTTTCAGGAGTGGGGGTAATTATATGAATTACCTCATTCTCACAGTATAAAATCGGAGGGAAAAGGTATAATTGTTTAAAATTCACGGAGATTTAAATTTTCAAACTTATTCTGTCATGGGAGGAGGTAGGACTAGAGTGGGGGTAATTATATGAATTACCTCACTCTTGCAGTATAAAACCGTGAATAAAGGTATCATTGTGTAAAAATCACGCGGATTTCGATTTTCAAACTTATTCTGTTACAGGAGATGCTAGGAATAAAGTGCGAGTAATTATATGAATTACCTCATTATTGCCGTATAAAATCCTTGGAAAAAGGTATCACTGTGTAAGAATCAAGCAGATTTCCATTTTCAAGCATTTTCTGTTACGTAAGGTGGTAGGACTAGTAGCGGGGGTAAATATATGATTTATCTCATTCTTATTGCATAAAATCAGTGGGGTGGGTGGGGGGGAAGTTATGAAGTTATCATTATGTATAAATCACGCGGATTTATTTTTTCAAGCTTATTCTTTTTCAGGAGTAGGAGTAGTTATATGAATTACTTCATCCTTACAGTATAGAATTTCTTGTGGGGTGGCGGGGGGGGGGGGGGGGGGGTATTATTGTGTAAAATTCTCGGGATTTCAGTTTTCAAACTCTTATTCTCTTATGGGAGGTGGTAGGACTTGAGTGAGGGTAATTATGTGGATTACTTCAGTCTTGCAGTTTAAAACCCGTGAATAAAGGTACCTATCACTGTATGAAAATCACACGGATTTCAATACGCGAACGTGATATGTTGAATAAATGTTTACTTAAATCATTTACGCATAATATTAGGTAATTTATGATTACTTACTATATTTGTTGCTATTCAATAATTTTGAGCCATAATTTTTTTACAACTGATTCTATACGTCCGTGTTACAATAAGCAGGGAAGCTAGTCTCCCTAAGCTAGCCTACCCGACTTGGCAGAATTTTGGTTTATTATTTTTTTTTTTTTAATCAGCGCGATGAGTGCAAGAGCATGAAACGATAAATTTTCTAAATTTGGCTAACATCAAAGAGACTCCAGGGAGAAAAAGGTGGAACGCCCTCCTCACGTGTTACCAGACCTCACTAGACCCCAATCAACAGTCAAGCAAAGGCAAGCTATAGTAATTTCGTTCTTTTTCTCTGTACTCAACTGATACACATTACTCAGCGGATATACCTATATAGTTTTTTTTGGTTTATTTTATTTCGTTAATTTTTTTATTGCCCATTGTCAAATAAGTAATCATGATTATCCTTTAACCGTATTACTGTGCAGAACTACCTACCTACCGATAGCAATTTAGTAATCTGAATACCATTTTCATCATGGAACCCTTCCCAGATAAAGAAAAAAGACGTACGGGGTACTAAATATATTGAAGGCACATGTGACGGGGCTGGTGTTCAACCTCACTAACTTGTTGAAGGTGAGGTGAGGCATATTTAGCGCAAAACTTTTTTTTTAAACCAAAGACTGTTTCTAAAAATCTGATAAAATCATTATAACAACTAGAAGGTTTCTTGTAATCAATAAATTTTGAATGATCTCGTTAGACCTTCGGAAACCGACGTTACATTGTTTTCCCGCTCCATCCTGCGTAGCAGTATCTATCAGTAGGAAATTTTCAGTGAAAATTTAAAAATTCACCCCGCCAATTCCGTGCCATCTTTTTGCCTAGTGTAGGTATTACATTTAATCAGCGTGATGAAACAAAGCGAATGAACTCAATTCTGATCACATTTGAGCTCATCACATATGTGTGACTGGGTGAAATTTTAAATTGTTTTCCATTTTTCTATAACTGCCCATATAATTATACTGTTGGCAATGCTTAAACTATTCATCATTTTCACATCTAAATTTTGAGGTATCAAATAGTTATGACTAGAGATATCCCTAACAAACACTTACCTAATATTTAAATCGGCAACTGACGATGAAGTACATGAAGTAGAGGCACTTTCCATAACTGGTCGAATAGATGCCCTATGTATAGAACATTTGGTAGGTAGGTACCTACTTACGTTTAACCAGCGCCTGATGATGAGGTAAATGCTGGTGCGAAACGCTGAAATGTGATATAAAACTGAAATTTCTCACTCCACCGCTTCAATTGTGGAAAACAAGATCAGCAAATGTTGGTTAGTAATATTGAGTAGTAATATTGATTATTTGGTTTGTTGAATATTTATAACAATTTTTCCGCAAGTTTAAAACCCTTCCGCAGCGAGTCTATAGTGATTTTTAGTTCGTCCCTCAGCAGTAACAGACGTCCTTATGTATTTCATCTGGTCAGAAGACAACACTCAGCTGAGAATGAAAAGAACAACATTTAAATACGTTTCAGACCTTCCTGAATCCAAATCTGTGAAAAAAACTATAGGGGTGTGTGCGTGTGTGTGCGCGAGAGCGTGTGTGTGTTTACGAAATTGTCATACATGTTTTTTCCGCCATAATGAAACACCCCTTCCGAGCCTATTAGTTATTTTTAAACGTCAATAGGTACCTACCCCACTCTTCTCAACTCCCCGCGTAACTCAACTTAAGCCTGGAAATTGAAATCCGCGTAATAATTGTTATGCAATGAAACCTTTTTCCCGGACTTTAACTGTTAGAATACGATAATTCATATAATTACCCGCTCCTATCAAGTCACCACCCGTAACCTAGTAAGCCTGAAAATTGAAATCCGCGTGATTGTTATACAATGAAACCTTTTTTTCCGGACCTATATTGTTAGAATACGATAAGTCATATCATTACCCACTGTTATAGAATTCTGCGAATTAGAATATAGAATTTTGGGAGATTTTTACAAAGTGATTCCTTTTTTCACGTATTTTGTACTGTAAAAATGAAACAATTCATATAATTACCCCCACTCTAGTCCACCCTGTTTTGGTTCATTATCTTCCTATTGTGCCCATTAAAAAACTTTTCAGACAAAAACGATAAGCGGGATTGCATATCAGTCAAACACATTGAAAGCATCAAACTGAAGATCCACGTTTCTTGTTCATCTTGCAAAGCTGAAATTTTTTGATGTGAAGCATTTGTGGGACTGTTGGGTAAAAATGAGAAGGCATGGGTTCTGGGAGAAAAAGGGTGGTGGAAAATCATGTGGTGTAAGAAAATCTGTTCGTCGTAGAGATTGTGGTTGGTCCCAAAATTCGTAGAATGGAATCTACTTTCATATAAAAAAATATATAAACATTAGTCATGGTTACTCCTCATTGCTGCTTGTGCGACATTTTTCAACAGCGGTGAGATGCTACAGCATGTAACAGGGAGGAAGGTATTTTTCTTGCTTATATTTATTATAATCAAGCCGAAGGCTGACCAGTAAATTACAGTCGCACACAACCAAAGAATTTCAATTGAAGAGTGATTATCGTCAATTTACTTCTGAAAGTAAAATAATTTCTTAAGGAAATGCTTTATCTGATTTCGCTTTCATAGACATTACTCCCCGAAGTAAAGATAAATATTTACTTAAGTCACATTTTTTCTTTTGCTTTGTAAAATTAAGAAAAATCTTTATTCAAGTCAAAATTTTTCCCAACTCTCTGGTTTGAGCGTAAGTTGGCAGTTCTGGCAGGGTGTGTGTGTTTGTTTAGTTATATGTCCTCGGCTATTAGCCGTGCCGTTCTGTTGGTTTTCCGTTGTTGTGACCGCCGTTGTCCAGCATCCTCCCTGTGTCAGGACAAGTAAATAGTGGAGCAAGCAACCTTTGTTTTATTTTGAAAACTTTTCTATTACCTATACACTTGGCGCTGGCGTTTAGGTGTATTGACGTGTGTTTACTTCTCTCTTTCCCTTCTGTATTACTCCTCCCTTCTATTCCCTCCTTCTTCCCTTTTGTTTTTACTCCCCCTTTAACTTTGTTTACTTATCCTTTTAAATATAAATTACGTTCTTACTGTAGTTCCTTGGTTTGCCTTTTCAGTGGAATCAACTACCAACTGGTCTTCGAAAAAGGAAATAATTGGGTTTTATCCTACTTTTGGTTAGGCAGAATCTTATTAGTAGTTGAAGTCATAAAGTTGGTCAATAATGCACAAATTGGAAACTTTTGGAACAATTTTTAAGGAACTATCAAAATCGATGGCAAACTCCCTGCTCACGTTAGGATTACTTCGAAGAGTGAACATTTACAAAATGCAAAGGAAATTGATAAACCAAGTCCTTGTCACATGGATTTATTATTCTACTGGATACACCGAAATTTTGGCTGTTCATTTATTGTTTCTTTAATGTGAAATAATTGAAATAGCTATTTCTGATTGTTTCCACCAATTTTGGCCCCCAAAAAACAAATTTTTTTTTTCAAATTATCTTTGATCATTGAAAGTGCCATTTAATTGCCTTGATTCACCTGTTGACACTTTTTCTAGTGTTGTTATACAAACTGATGGTGATTTGAGAAAGTTTCCCAGGTTTCTGGTTCATAAAAAATCGATTTTGGGAGCAGAACCTTTGGTAGAACCTCAATTTTCCACTCCTCGGTCAAAATCGACTTCATATTCGTCTTCTCGTCCCACAAAAACATGGAAACCGATACTGAAAAGCTCATGTTACTATAACACAAAAAATACCTATTTTCATACACATTTTCGCTCATAACACCCTTGGGTGTATTCCGATCGGGTTGCAAAGTTTTGGGACACAACTAGGGCCCAAATGGAGCATGTGTGCGAAGAAAGAATTTTTTAAACCGAAAATGAAGCCGGTATGCATCACCCGCATGCTCTTCGTTACATCGATCTCGTCATCCCACTCATCGAAGTCAAACAAAATTTCGTAATCCATCGTATAAAAAAAAAGATAAAAAAAACTTGGGAAAAGAAACAAGAATGCCGAGAACGATGACACTGAAAAGATGACGTAAATGAAAAGAGAACAGTGCAAACGATCAATAAGGAAATGCTTAAGGTACCTTTCGACGTACCTCATTTTTTTCTACTTATTTAGGCCAGCAAGTAAAAATTTTTCTTTACTTATTGTCTATGAAATAGGAATAAAGTAAATACTAAAGGACGACTTAAGCCTTTCCTTTATCACTGACTATGAATAGCCCAAGTGGAAGATGCTTCCTTTTTGTTCACTTAAGCATTTACTTTAAATAAAGTGAGGACTATGAATACCCTTATTGTCTCTTTCAATGAAGAAAACGATTTTCAAGAACTTATAATAGTAACAGTAAGCTAACTAATGTAGTATTTATAATTCTGGATGAGGATATAAAAACGTTCGTGTGAGGAGGCTATACTGCCTACTCGAATTGGCAGACGTTTTTACTGTACGAATGAGATAGTTCATATTATAATTACCCCCACTCTAATCCAACCACCTCCCACAAATGATTAAACTTGATACCTTTTTCCCCCGGTTTTTTACTCTAAAATAATAAAATTCATACATAATTACCCCCACTCTAGTCCTACCGCCTCCCATAACAGAATAAGTCTTTCATTCCTGTGCTGGAAGGATAAGGTATATTTATTTAGTAAAATAGGCATTTTTGTAAGTTACATACCTATGCGCTTTTGCTTTCTGTAGGTATACTTTTCTTATGGAGAAGCGGGGGACTTTATCACTAAATTTATCAAAATGTAGTCATGCTCCTTCTTACAAGCCAATAATAAGAGTCGAGAGGCAGTGCTGAGAGAGAAGCGAGAACGAGAATGAAGGAGGAACGAAGCCAAAGAAAAACGACCCAATTTTCAGGGAAAAACTGAGCATTTATTTCCAATCATCAGCATGGCTATAAGAGCGAATTTTTAAAGAAATATTCGTGCTACTGTGTAAAAAGATGATATAACGAGAAGCCATAACACTTATGTAAAATTATATAATTTTTACGTGATCTCAGCGATATTTTGCTGACTTGAGCCATAAGTTTGACCCACTCTTATTTTAGAAACATATTTTTAAAACCGAAACAGTCCCTCTTTCTGTAGTGAATCACGATCCCAAACAACGTAAGGTGAATTAATAGGGGTATTGATTTTAGCCTTTAATATCAATTTTGACCCCCCAAAAATCCAAATTTGACCCCTTCTACTGTATGTAAACCACTGAAGTAGTATTTTTCTGTCTTTGCTCACCCTTCAATACCACTTTCAATTATTTTATACAGTTGATCTGTTTTACCGATTTTTGATCCGCTTAGCATTTTTTAAACTGCTCATCTTCAAATGCATCCTTTTGTTTGGCAATACGAACCTTTTGGCGAAATTTGGAATTTTATTCGTGTACCCAAGGTCAGATATCTCTGGCGTTACGCATAAATAAATATATTCCTATATAAATACATTTAATATGTACATAATACACATAAATGTTTATTAAAATCTAGGGATGAATTCAGGATGCTCTGAAACGGATTTGTCGATCAACAAAATTTCAGGAACTCATTCTGAAAATTTTGGACTTATTGCAATAGCTTCATTTTCTTTGAAAATTGGCTAAAAAGGAGCGAGATCAGTATATCAAGAAGCGCTTAAGTAAGAACGTTAAATTAATGAAATGAATTATTTTAATTACTTTAATTCAAACGTTCAATAAAAATTCTATGACATTATCATTCCTCTGTGTTGAAATCATTCCTCTGTCAGGTCATAAGATTAATGACCTGGTTATCTGGGTCAATTATACGAATTATGTGGTACCTCTTCGTAAGTAGGTACCAGGGTATTAGAACTACAATTTAAGAGTGAATTTGTTGGATTACGTTGCTAGTAAATTTTGGGTCAGTTGCCGACTGGAAAATGCAATGACTCGCGAAAACACCCTTATGCTTCACGAATAACTACAAATAATTAATGATTGAATTACTGAATCCCGCGCATTTGTATGAAACATTAATTTCGGGGTACTCTAGTACTCGATTTAGGGCTCTCCTGGAGGGTAGGCATTGACCACAGAAAACAGTGATCCACTCAGAAGGGGCATCTATACAGGTTACAGGTAAATAATAAACCTTTGTGTAAACAGGTTCAGCGTTTTCCGCTGTTTTGCTGATAGCTAGACTATAATATAGCTCAGTGGTTTAGCGGTCGAACTCACAAGCAGCGGGTCCCGAGATCGGAGCCCAGCCAGGACCGAATGTTTGTTCACTTAAAATTTCCCTTCACAACTTCATTACTTGTATTTTTCTTTTTTCCATTTTCGCTACTGTTTGTCATCGGCAGAATATTATTTTAGCAACATTTAACACTTCATTTACGTAGGAACCTTGTAACGAGTACAGGGTTAGGTACTAAGGTACGGAGGGTCTGCAATCTACATAATATGTATAGAATAGTACAAAATATATTATAAATAGAAGGGTGAGAGCTGTGATACAGAGAAATGTGATCTGTAACAGAATGGTGTTCTGTACAAAGTAATAAACCGGTGTGTAGGGATTTGAGGCGTTCTGGTTTATTATATTCAAAATGAACCTTTGGAATCGAGCAAGACAAATTTTTTTTTAAACCCCTCAAAAATTTTATGGTTTACGTTTCAAGGTATGTAGAATCCGAGAGTGCAATAAAAACGATGCAAATTATTACACAAAGGTTTATTATTTACCTGGCTAAATGCCCCTTCTGCGTAGATCGCTTTTTTCATTGGTCAATACCCTCGAGCTACCCCCATGAAAGCCCTAAATCGAGTACTGGAGCCGGCTCCGGAATTGAAGTTTCCTACATAATATGCGCGGGATTCAATCATTCAATCATTAATTATTTGTAGTTAATTCGTGAAGCATACGGTAAACAATAAACCGTTGTGTAATAATTTACCTGTGTTGGTGCCCCTTCTGCGTTTGAATAGTATAATGAACCGTTGTGTAATAAATTACCGCTGTGTAATAATTTACCATTGTGTAATAATTTACCAATCAATAATACTTCAACGTTTGCTCAAGTTTCAAAAAGTACAGATATTTAGCGCAAACTTTGTTTTTTTAAACCAAAAACTATTTCTAAAAATCTGATAAAATCGGTATAACAACTAGAAGGTTTCTTGTAATCAATAAATTTTGAATGATCTCGTTAGACCTTCGGAAACCGACGTTACATTGCTTTCCCGCTCCATCCTGCGTAGCAGTACCTACCAGTAGGAAATTTTCAGTGAAAATTTAAAAATTCACCCCGCCGATTCCGTGCCATCATTTTGCCTAGTGTAGGTATTACATTTAATCAGCGTGATGAAACAAAGCGAATGAACTCAATTCTGATCACATTTGAGCTCATCACATATGTGTGACTGGGTGAAATTCTGATCTCATTTGAGCTAATCACATTTGAGTGACGGGGTGAAATTTTAAATTATTACCCATTTTTCTATAACTACTTATATTATTGATTATAGTGTTGACAACGGCTCAAACTATACCTACATCATTTTCACATCTACATTTTGAGGTAGGTATCAAGTAGCTATGGCTAAGGATATTTATCTGCAACAAAAACTTACTTACCTAATATTTTAACCGGCAACTGATGATGAGGAACATGAAGTAGAGGCACTTTCCATAACTGGTCGAATAGCTTACGTATAGGCAATTTCGTAGGTACCTACCTACTTATGTTTAAACCAGGACCTATTGACGA
Organism: Leptopterna dolabrata; assembly: GCA_954871275.1. NCBI lineage: Eukaryota > Metazoa > Arthropoda > Insecta > Hemiptera > Miridae > Leptopterna > Leptopterna dolabrata. The sequence continues at coordinate 153,180,919 of OX940974.1, forward strand.
CATAAATGCTGGTGCGAGAAGTTGAGATGTGATATAAAACTGAAATGTCCCACTCCACTACTCCAGTGGTGGAAAACCAGATCAACAAATACTGATAAGTAATATTGATTAATGGGGTTGTTGAATATTTATATCAATTTTTCCGCGAACTTCAAACCCTTCCAGAGCGAGTCTGATAGTTATCACTTTGTAGTACGTTCCTCAGTTACATAATGATACCCTTTTCCGCCGATTTTTTACTGTGGGAATAGGGTGATTCATATAATTACCCCCACTCCAGTCCTGCTACCTCCCTCAATAGAATAAGCTGGAAAATCGAAATCCGCGTGATTTTTACATAGGGAGACCTTTTTCCCCGATTTTTTACTGCAAGAATGAGATAATATTCATATAATTACCCCCACTACTAGTCCTACTACGTCCCATAACAGAATAAGCTTGAAAATTGAAATCCGCGTGATTTTTACATGATGATACCTTTTTCCCCGATTTTTTACTGCAAGAATGAGTTAATCATAACTAATTACCCCCACTACTAGTCCTACCACCTCCCATAACAGAATAAGCCTGAAAATTGAGATCCGCGTGATTTTTACATAATGATACTTTTTTTCTCCGATTTTTTACTGTAAGAATGAGATAATCATAACTAATTACCCCCACTCTAGTCCTACCTCCTCCCATGAGAGAATAATCTTGAATATCGAAATCCGCGTGATTTTTCATGATGATACTTTTTTTCTCCGATTTTTTACTGTAAGAATGAGATAATCATAACTAATTACCCCCACTCTAGTCATACCTCCTCCAATGACTGAATAAGATAGAAAATTGAGATCCGCGTGATTTTTACATAATGATACCTTTTTTCTCCGATTTTTTACTGTAAGAATGAGATAATCATAACTAATTACCCCCACTCTAGTCCTACCTCCTCCCATGACGGCATAAACTTGAAAATCGAAATCTGCGTGATTTTTACATAATGATACCTTTTTCCACGATTTTTTACTGCAAGAATGAGATAATTCATATAATTACCCCCACTACTAGTCCTACCACCTCCCATAACAGAATAAGCTTGAAAATTGAGATCCGCGTGATTTTTACATAATGATACTTTTGGTTTATTATTTTCAATAATGAACCATTGGAATCGAGCATGAAAAAAAAAATTCTTACCCCCCCTCAAAATTTGATGGTTTACGTTTCGAGGTATGTAGAATCCAAAACTGCAATAAAAATATTTCTGTCTGTCCGCCGTACGCCGTACGGGCCACTTTTCTTAGTTACCATGAAAGAAAATTGATGAAATTCGGGTTATAGGTTCCGTTCGGCGTCTAGTTGGTCCTCGAAGCTCGACGTTACTGTGAGTCATCTCTAAGGGGTTCAAAATAGGGGTTGAAATTTTCAAAACGCCTATACCATTTTTTTTACGTGAATATTTTTACGGTTTCAAATAGTTCTTGAACTTGCGAGTTTTTTAAGACCATCCGGAGCGTCGTACGTCCAGCCGTTCGTTCACAGTAAGGCCCCGAAGTTTGCACCGACAGGCATTTTCGACTCCAGTGTGAATGAATTGTATACAATTCAAACCAAATCTCGTAACCAGAGACGCGCCCACAATAGAAATTTGGCGGAGATGAAATCATTGGTAGGGATCACCTGATTATATAGGCGGAGTATGAAGTCGAGTTGGTTGTTCTTTGATATTATTTCATTTGAAAAATGATGGCTCTTTTGGAGTTTGTTGGTAGGTAGTGAAACTTGAACAAACGTTGAAGTATTATTGATGGGTAAATTATTACTACGGTAAATCATTACTAAACGGTAAATTATTACACAACGGTTCAGTATACCATCTACGTAGAAGGGGCTGGAGTTTGTTGGTAGGTACTTTCGCAACTTTTTTCACTCCTCATCAACAATTTCTTTTCAGAACTTCATTATGTGTGTTTCTTTTTGTTAGGTACTGTTTGTCATCGGCAGAATTATTTTAGCAACATTTAACTCGTGATTTAGGTAGGTACCTAGTAACGAGTACGGGGTTAGGTACTAACCTAAGGAGGGTCTGCGATCTACATAATATGTATAGAATAGTACATATCATATTATATAGACGGGTTATCTATACATAGAGCTGTGATCTGTAACGGAAGGGTAGGTATACTATACAAAATAATAAACCGTTGTGCAGGGATTTGCAGGGTTTTTTACTGTAAGAATGAGATAATCATAACTAATTACCCCCACTCTAGTCCTACCTACTCCCATGACGGCATAATCTTGAAAATCGAAATCTGCGTGATTTTTACATAATGATACCTTTTTCCCCAATTTTTTACTGCAAGAATGAGATAATTCATCTAATTACCCCCACTACTAGTACTACCACCTCCCATAACAGAATAAGCTTGGAAATTGAGATCCGCGTGATTTTTACATAATGATACTTTTTTTCTCCGATTTTTTACTGTAAGAATGAGATAATCATAACTAATTACCCCCACTCTAGTCCTACCTCCTCCCATGACAGAATAATCTTGAATATCGAAATCCGCGTGATTTTTACATAATGATACCTTTTCCCCCGATTTTTTACTGCAAGAATGAGATAATTCATATAATTACCCCCACTACTAGTCCTACCACCTCCCATAACAGAATAAGCTTGAAAATCGAAATCCGCGTGATTTCTACATAATGATACCTTTTTCCCCAATTTTTTACTGCAAGAATGAGATAATTCATCTAATTACCCCCACTACTAGTCCTACCACCTCCCATAACAGAATAAGCTTGAAAATCGAAATCTGCGTGATTTTTACATAGGGATACCTTTTTTTCCGATTTTTTACTGCAAGAATGAGATAATTCATATAATTACCCCCACTACTAGTCCTACCACCTCCCATAACAGAATAAGCTTGAAAATTGAGATCCGCGTGATTTTTACATAATGATACTTTTTTCTCCGATTTTTTACTGTAAGAATGAAATAATCATAACTAATTACCCCCACTCTAGTCCTACCTCCTCCCATGACAGAATAATCTTGAATATCGAAATCCGCGTGATTTTTACATAGGGATACCTTTTTTTCCGATTTTTTACTGCAAGAATGAGATAATTCATATAATTACCCCCACTACTAGTCCTACGACGTCCCATAACAGAATAAGCTTGAAAATTGAGATCCGCGTGATTTCTACATAATGATACCTTTTTCCCCAATTTTTTACTGCAAGAATGAGATAATTCATCTAATTACCCCCACTACTAGTCCTACCACCTCCCATAACAGAATAAGCTTGAAAATCGAAATCCGCGTGATTTCTACATAATGATACCTGTCGTGAGTCCCTCCCGGGAACACTCCTATATTATTAAGTTCTCACCAACATTCAAACGCCAAACTAAAGCTCCGTAAATAAAGATATGAGTGGGGACAGGCGACAGAACCCAGGGTTACTCAACCTGGGGCCCCACTACCAGCTCCCTGCAAGGAGCTGGAGGGAGAGGCCCCCAAGTACTATAAAACCCCGGATCCTGGCGCTCAAGCTTCATTCGACACTTCCTCTAACCAGCTCTCTCTTCTCTCTCTTACCTTACCTCCCAGATGATCGGTTGACTACAGCCGCCTGGGAAATTCACCTCCTCTCCTCTTCCTCCTTGTCTAGATGATCGGTTGAATACAGCCGCCTAGTCAAGGGACCTCTCCTTTCCTCTCCTTCACCTAGATGAACGGTTGACTACAGCCGCCTAGGTGAAATTCCCTCATCCACCTCTCTCTCCTCCTAAAGTCGTAGATGTTCGGTTGACTACAGCCGCCTGCGACTTTTCCTTCCTCACCTAAATTCACTCACTCTCCTTATTTCCACACCGCCGTGATGAAAATTCTAAATTCATCACAGTGGTGAACCCGACGTTCACTCAACCTTCTTCCTTCCCACCTTCCCACCTCATGTGTCGCCCCAGTCAAATAGTTCGGTGTCCCCAATTTTAAATTCAAAACTTCAACCAGTCAGTGTAAATTCGCAATTCTTGGCCCAAACCTCACCGCTCAACTCTCAACTCAACGCACCACCGCTCCCGCCGATTGCGAATTTCAAAATTCAAAACCACGTCAAATTTTTGAATTTTAGTTACAGAAATGGACCCGAACTCACCGACGCCGCCGCTCCTGCGACCAGCCACACTGCAGCCGCCCGCCGCAGCGACATCCGACGCATTGGCCGACAACCCTTTCTCCACACTCTCCCCGCCGACCTCTGCAACATCTGACACCGCCGCCGCCGCCGCCGCCGCTACGGCCGCAGCCGCCGCCAACGTCATGACGGCGTCCGCTGCGTTCCCTCTGTCGCTGCCCCCCTTCTACACGCACGACCCGGCACTTTGGTTTTTCCAAGTGGACGCAGCGTTTTCGGCCGCCAACATCCGCAGCCAGAAAACCCGATATTCCCGGATCATTTCGCTACTACCCTACGAGATCCTGCTGCAGACCTCTGATATCTCCCCCGACGCCGCCGCTGCGTACGACGACCTCCGCAGCCGCCTCATCAACACCTACCAGCCGTCGAAAATCGCCCGAGTCGCCGCCCTCTCCCAACCTCAACACCTCGGCGACCAGAAGCCCTCCCACCTCTACCGACGGCTGCGACACCAGCTGCAGGGGATTATGACCGCCGACATCGCACGCACGTTCTGGTTGCGTGCCCTTCCCCACCCCATCCAGATGGCCCTGGCCAGCCATCTCGACGGTCCCGACGAGCCCCTCCTGCGGCTCGCGGACACCGTGCACGACTTGGCCGCTGCGGCCGCCGTCGGGGAGGTGCGTACGCCGCGCCACCCCCCGCCTTTCCGGGACCGCACAAAATCCCGGGACCCTGGCCGGGCACCCTCCCTCGACGGACGTCGACCCCTTTCGGCGGATCGCCGACGCGACTCGTCCGCCGACCGCCGCCGCCAGCGCTCACCCGAGCGCCGCAACGCATCCCCTCCCCGCCAGCGCAGAGGACGATCCCCAGCAGCTGCGCGCGCATCCAACTCGACTCGCCCCACCACAACCGACTACCTCCCTGCGGACCCCCCCCACCGTTGTTTCTATCATGTAAACTTCGGTGGGGAGGCCCGCAAGTGCCAACCCCCCTGCTCCTTCGCCCCTAAGCAGGGAAACGCAGCCGCCCGCCGGTAAATCCGGCGGGCCCCCCTCCTCGCCAACACGGGGGGGACCATGGACATACCCCCCCCGCCCGCATTCACACAGCCACCACCACCAAGCCACGCTACCCCTCCTAACCTACACGCCATCAACCACCCCCCAACACAGTTTGAACGCCTCCTCCTCAACTACCGTCCCCAGCGCCGCCCCTCTGCACACATCTCCACTGTCCAGCACCACATAGAGACCACAGGACCACCCATCACCGCAAAAGCCCGCCGCCTACATCCCCTTCAGTTGTCAAAGACCCGCCAACACTTCGACAAACTCATCGCCGACGGTATCGTACGCCCCTCAAAATCCCCTTGGGCTTCTCCACTCCACATCGTACAGAAGCCCAATGGGGATATCCGCCCCTGCGGGGACTACCGGCGGCTGAACTCAAAAACCACACCGGACCTCTATAATGTCCCCCACCTGCGTGACTTTTCGTCACATCTCCATGGCGCCACTATCTTTTCCACCCTTGATATTTCGCGAGCGTTCCATCACATCAACATCCACCCCCCCAACGTCCCGAAAACCGCTATAATTACCCCGTTCGGGTTATTTGAATATGTGAAGATGGGCTTCGGATTAAGGAACGCGGCGCAAACTTGGCAGCGGTATATGGACAGCATCTTGCGAGGCCTGCCTTTCGTATTTTGCTTCCTCGACGATATCCTGATCGCCTCCACGACACAGGAAGAACACCTCGCCCACCTACAGCAAGTCCTCGACATCTTTTCCACCGAAGGCCTCCTAGTCAACACAGACAAATGTGTCCTCGGCCAACCCTCCGTCCGCTGCCTCGGCCACCAAGTATCCTCGGACGGCATCACACCCCTCCCGGACAAGGTCCACGCGATTATTGACTTCCCGCAACCCCGCACGGTCACCGAGCTCCGCCGCTTCCTGGGTATGCTCAATTTTTACCGTAGACACATAAAACACGCCGCTCAACATCAACAACCACTCATACACGCCATTCCCCAACCCTCCAAAAAAAATGATAACCGCCCCATCACCTGGACCCCCCAACTTTCCGCCTCCTTCAAAATTTGCAAACAGGACCTAGTAGACGCCGCTCTATTAGCCCACCCCGACCCTCACGCTCCCCTTTCCATCACTACCGATGCGTCCGATTGGGCCATCGGGGCAGTGCTCCAACAGCACACCGGCGCCACCCCCCCAACCCATTGGCTTCTTTTCTAAAACCTTATCCCCCACCCAGAAAAATTACTCTACCTTCGACAGAGAACTCCTCGCCATCCACGAAGCCATAAAGCACTTTCGTGACTTCGTGGAGGGCAGGCAGTTCTCTGTCATTACAGACCACAAGCCCCTGACCCACGCCCTCCTTCAAAATCGCAAGTCCGCCTCCCCGCGTCGCCTCCGGCAGCTCGAGTTTATCGGACAGTTCACGTCCGATATACGATATTTGCCGGGGGCCGACAACTGCGTGGCGGACGCGCTCTCCCGACCCACCCCTATCCCCGCGCCGGTGGCGTAGTTGCTGCCATTCCCTTCCCCTCAATCCATCAAGTCAAAACAAGATCCAACCTCTGACCCCGCCCTCTCCAACCTTATTTCCGCATCCAAGTTGGAACAGCTGCCTCCCCTCGACCTCTGGTGCGACGTAACGGCCGATTCACCGCGCCCTTACGTCCCACCGGGGTTGAGGAGGCAGTTGTTCCTCCACTACCATTCCCTTCACCACCCTGGCATTCGGGCGAGCCGGGACCTCATCAAAACGCGGTACTTCTGGCCCCATATGAATACAGATATTCGTAACTGGGTTCTAGGGTGCCAGAAGTGCCAGCGTTTCAAAGTCTCGGCCCACCCGCATGTCCCTCCTCAACCAATCCCCGACTCCCTCCCGTGGGAGCATATACATTTGGATCTAGTGGGCCCCCTTCCCCCGTCCGAGGGGAAGAAATACTGCCTCACGATGATCGATCGTGCCACCAACTGGGTGGAGTGCATTCCCCTCTCCACCATCACCGCGGACACCGTCGCAACGGCTTTCCTCTCTCAATGGGTTAGCCGTTACGGTTGTCCGCGGACAGTCACGGTCGATCAAGGGAGGCAGTTTGAATCGGCCCACTTCTCCGAATTGTTACGCTCCCTCGGGATCCAAAAAATCCACACTACCCCTTACCATCCCCAATCCAACGGGAAAATAGAGCGGTGGCACTCGGTCCTGAAGCAAGCCATTTCTACATCGGCAAATTCCCCTTCCTGGACAAAATCTCTCCCCTACATTTTACTCAGCCTTCGAACATCCGCCCGTCCTTCAGACCAAACTAGCCCCGCACAAAACGCCTTTAAAGACCCACTACGTTTACCGGCCGACATTTTCACTCCACACCACACACCGTCAATTAACAGGGAACCACTACACTCAACAACACCGACAAACGACACCACTTATCCCAAACGATTTTTCACCACAACACACATGTACCTGAAAGAGCCCGGCATCCATAAAACTTTCCAACCACTTTACGCCGGGCCCTTTCAAGTCATCCGCACAACACATACAACCGCAACCCTGTTAATTGACGGCAAACCACATACAGTCCCGTTAGCCAGGTGCAAACCCGCACCTGTGCTAACCCCAACACCTAACACTATCAGTCTCCCACCGTCCGTTCACGATGCACCATCACCTCTTCCCGCAACACCCGTCACCTCCGTCGTTTCCGGACTTCGACTCGGATCCGGAAATGGCGGCGATTCTCCGGGACGTTTTTGTCCCGGACCCACTTTCCCCCCTACCCCCTTCGCCCGGGCCTACCACACCGCTTTATTTTTCTCCGCCACGGATCTCCGGGTTACCTCCCCGGCCCCGACGATGGAAGTACCCCCAGTGGCGAATTCTACGCGAATTTCGCGTAGCACAAGCCACGGGGGTACACCCTCCCTACACCCCAACCGACCCCCTGATGGATTCCATCCTTCACGAGTTCCGCCTTGCGGAACTCATGCCTCCCCCGCCCCCCGTTCAAATTTCAACCCCCCCCCGTTCAAATTTCAATACCACCCATTCAAATTCAAAACCCCCCCATACCATCCAAAAACCCACCACCCCCCGCTCAACCTCCAATTTCAAAGCCCCCCGTTTTAATTCCCCCCCAATTTTCCATCTTCGACCCCCCTCCCTCCCCTCCATCGACGGGGATATCCCCAATAGTTCCCGCCGGGACGAAACGGCCCGGGCGGCGGAACGGACGGAGGGAGCGTCCCCACACCCCCCTCGTCCCGGCGGCCAAATCCCCCGCCCCGCTATGAGCAATCACGGCGGGGCCTTGAGATTCCGGGACAGTGCTGGTGTCTCATCAACCCACTCGCACTGTACCGGAACTCGAGGCCCCCCCGTGGCCGCCTCAACACGTCGGCCGCCGGCGACTGCCCCCAACACACTACACTCACACACACACACACACAACCACTCGCCACACACTAACCACACCCAGGAACCGGCGGATTCTCGCAACCGCCTCCCACGAAGTGACCAAATCTTTGTACATACCTCTGTATCTTCTGTATATACTACTTCATCTTTTGTACATACTCATCCATCATCTGTAAATACTCATCCACCAACTGTAAATACTCATTCATCCTCTGTACATACTCCATCCTCATCATTGTAAATACGAAAACACACATTGATCACATTTATAAATGCGAAATGTTTATATCTGTCGACTCATCATCACCCAATCATTATGCCTTATGTACTTACTCTATCTTATCCTCTACTTACCATGTCTTATACTCTACTTAATCTGCCTTATGTACGTACTCTATCTTATATTCTACTTACCATCTACTTACTCTATGTTTTCTTCCCATGTACTTATATTATATATGCTACCCTTCCCATCTACTTACAATACGCTTAAGCCTCCTAGCTTTTAAGACTGGCCTTCAGCCCAACCACCTGTTTGCATCGGCCTTCAGCCCCTGTCACCTTGCGCCTTCAGCACCACCTTTGTTTGCCGTCGCCCTCAGCTCCTGTCACCTTGCGCCTTCAGCTCCACCTTTTGTTTGCCGTAGCCCTCAGCTCCTGTCACCTTGCGCCTTCAGCTCCATAAATCTTGGTTCAAACTGGGGGGACCTCTGTCGTGAGTCCCTCCCGGGAACACTCCTATATTATTAAGTTCTCACCAACATTCAAACGCCAAACTAAAGCTCCGTAAATAAAGATATGAGTGGGGACAGGCGACAGAACCCAGGGTTACTCAACCTGGGGCCCCACTACCAGCTCCCTGCAAGGAGCTGGAGGGAGAGGCCCCCAAGTACTATAAAACCCCGGATCCTGGCGCTCAAGCTTCATTCGACACTTCCTCTAACCAGCTCTCTCTTCTCTCTCTTACCTTACCTCCCAGATGATCGGTTGACTACAGCCGCCTGGGAAATTCACCTCCTCTCCTCTTCCTCCTTGTCTAGATGATCGGTTGAATACAGCCGCCTAGACAAGGGACCTCTCCTTTCCTCTCCTTCACCTAGATGAACGGTTGACTACAGCCGCCTAGGTGAAATTCCCTCATCCACCTCTCTCTCCTCCTAAAGTCGTAGATGTTCGGTTGACTACAGCCGCCTGCGACTTTTCCTTCCTCACCTAAATTCACTCACTCTCCTTATTTCCACACCGCCGTGATGAAAATTCTAAATTCATCACAATACCTTTTTCCACGATTTTTTACTGCAAGAATGAGATAATTCATCTAATTACCCCCACTACTAGTCCTACCACCTCCCATAACAGAATAAGCTTGAAAATTGAGATCCGCGTGATTTTTACATAATGATACTTTTTTTCTCCGATTTTTTACTGTAAGAATGAAATAATCATAACTAATTACCCCCACTCTAGTCCTACCTCCTCCCATGACAGAATAATCTTGAATATCGAAATCCGCGTGATTTTTACGTAGGGATACCTTTTTTTCCGATTTTTTACTGCAAGAATGAGATAATTCATATAATTACCCCCACTACTAGTCCTACGACGTCCCATAACAGAATAAGCTAGAAAATTGAGATCCGCGTGATTTCTACATAATGATACCTTTTTCCCCAATTTTTTACTGCAAGAATGAGATAATTCATCTAATTACCCCCACTACTAGTCCTACCACCTCCCATAACAGAATAAGCTTGAAAATTGAGATCCGCGTGATTTTTACATAATGATACTTTTTTTCTCCGATTTTTTACTGTAAGAATGAAATAATCATAACTAATTACCCCCACTCTAGTCCTACCTCCTCCCATGACAGAATAATCTTGAATATGGAAATCCGCGTGATTTTTACATAGGGATACCTTTTTTTCCGATTTTTTACTGCAAGAATGAGATAATTCATATAATTACCCCCACTACTAGTCCTACCACCTCCCATAACAGAATAAGCTTGAAAATCGAAATCCGCGTGATTTCTACATAATGATACCTTTTTCCCCAATTTTTTACTGCTAGAATGAGATAATTCATCTAATTACCCCCACTACTAGTACTACCACCTCCCATAACAGAAGAAGCTTGAAAATTGAGATCCGCTTGATTTTTACATAATGATACTTTTTTCTCCGATTTTTTACTGTAAGAATGAGATAATCATAACTAATTACCCCCACTCTAGTCATACCTCCTCCAATGACTGAATAAGATAGAAAATTGAGATCCGCGTGATTTTTACATAATGATACTTTTTTTCTCCGATTTTTTACTGTAAGAATGAGATAATCATAACTAATTACCCCCACTCTAGTCATACCTCCTCCCATGACTGAATAAGATAGAAAATTGAGATCCGCGTGACTTTTACATAGGGATACCTTTTTTTCCGATTTTTTACTGCAAGAATGAGATAATTCATATAATTACCCCCACTACTAGTCCTACCGCCTCCCATAACAGAATAACCTTGAAAATTGAGATCCGCGTGATTTTTACATAATGTTACTTTTTTTCTCCGATTTTTTACTGTAAGAATGAAATAATCATAACTAATTACCCCCACTCTAGTCCTACCTCCTCCCATGACAGAATAATCTTGAATATCGAAATCCGCGTGATTTTTACATAGGGATACCTTTTTTTCCGATTTTTTACTGCAAGAATGAGATAATTCATATAATTACCCCCACTACTAGTCCTACGACGTCCCATAACAGAATAAGCTAGAAAATTGAGATCCGCGTGATTTCTACATAATGATACCTTTTTCCCCAATTTTTTACTGCAAGAATGAGATAATTCATCTAATTACCCCCACTACTAGTCCTACCACCTCCCATAACAGAATAAGCTTGAAAATTGAGATCCGCGTGATTTTTACATAATGATACTTTTTTTCTTCGATTTTTTACTGTAAGAATGAAATAATCATAACTAATTACCCCCACTCTAGTCCTACCTCCTCCCATGACAGAATAATCTTGAATATCGAAATCCGCGTGATTTTTACATAGGGATACCTTTTTTTCCGATTTTTTACTGCAAGAATGAGATAATTCATATAATTACCCCCACTACTAGTCCTACCACCTCCCATAACAGAATAAGCTTGAAAATCGAAATCCGCGTGATTTCTACATAATGATACCTTTTTCCCCAATTTTTTACTGCAAGAATGAGATAATTCATCTAATTACCCCCACTACTAGTACTACCACCTCCCATAACAGAAGAAGCTTGAAAATTGAGATCCGCTTGATTTTTACATAATGATACTTTTTTCTCCGATTTTTTACTGTAAGAATGAGATAATCATAACTAATTACCCCCACTCTAGTCATACCTCCTCCAATGACTGAATAAGATAGAAAATTGAGATCCGCGTGATTTTTACATAATGATACTTTTTTTCTCCGATTTTTTACTGTAAGAATGAGATAATCATAACTAATTACCCCCACTCTAGTCATACCTCCTCCCATGACTGAATAAGATAGAAAATTGAGATCCGCGTGACTTTTACATAGGGATACCTTTTTTTCCGATTTTTTACTGCAAGAATGAGATAATTCATATAATTACCCCCACTACTAGTCCTACCACCTCCCATAACAGAATAAGCTTGAAAATTGATATCCGCGTGATTTTTACATAATGATACTTTTTTTCTCCGATTTTTTACTGTAAGAATGAGATAATCATAACTAATTACCCCCACTCTAGTCATACCTCCTCCCATGACTGAATAAGATAGAAAATTGAGATCCGCGTGACTTTTACATAGGGATACCTTTTTTTCCGATTTTTTACTGCAAGAATGAGATAATTCATATAATTACCCCCACTACTAGTCCTACCGCCTCCCATAACAGAATAAGCTTGAAAATTGAGATCCGCGTGATTTTTACATAATGATACTTTTTTTCTCCGATTTTTTACTGTAAGAATGAGATAATCATAACTAATTACCCCCACTCTAGTCCTACCACCTCCCATGACTGAATAATATTGAATATCGAAATCTGCGTGATTTTTACATAGGGATACCTTTTTTTCCGATTTTTTACTGCAAGAATGAGATAATTCATATAATTACCCCCACTACTAGTCCTACCACCTCCCATAACAGAATAAGCTTGAAAATTGATATCCGCGTGATTTTTACATAATGATACTTTTTTTCTCCGATTTTTTACTGTAAGAATGAGATAATCAGAACTAATTACCCCCACTCTAGTCCTACCTCCTCCCATGACAGAATAATATTGAAAATCGAAATCTGCGTGATTTTTACATAGTAATACCTTTTTTCCCGATTTTTTACTGTAAGAATGAGATAATTCATATAATTACCCCCACTACTAGTCCTACCTCCTCCCATGACTGAATAAGCTTGAAAATCGATATCCGCGTGATTTTTACATAATAATACTTTTTTTCTCCGATTTTTTACTGTAAGAATGAGATAATCATTACTTATTACCCCCACTTAGTCCTACCACCTCCCATAACAGAATAAGCTTGAAAATTGATATCCGCGTGATTTTTACATAATGATACTTTTTTTCTCCGATTTTTTACTGTAAGAATGAGATAATCAGAACTAATTACCCCCACTCTAGTCCTACCTCCTCCCATGACAGAATAATATTGAAAATCGAAATCTGCGTGATTTTTACATAGTAATACCTTTTTTCCCGATTTTTTACTGTAAGAATGAGATAATTCATATAATTACCCCCACTACTAGTCCTACCTCCTCCCATGACTGAATAAGCTTGAAAATCGATATCCGCGTGATTTTTACATAATAATACTTTTTTTCTCCGATTTTTTACTGTAAGAATGAGATAATCATTACTTATTACCCCCACTCCAATCCTACCTCCTCGCCTGACAGAATAAGCTTGAAAATCGAAATCTGCGTGATTGTTACATAGTGATACCTTTTTTCACCGATTTTTATATTTGTATCTTCAATTACCCCCTCCACCGCCTCTATGTTGATACAGAACATCTTGTATTGATTTGTATGTTCGCCTAATTTTTCTAACATTGAGATGATGGCGAGGCGACGGGAGGGGTAAGGCTGTTGTGGAAGGATTGCTTGAAATACTGGCCTGGGACTACTTCCATGGCATCTAGTGAGATCTCTTGGAAGCTTGCTCGACTTGATTTACTTCATGAAAACGTTGCCCCTTCTATGGCTGTTAATGAACATATTTGTGACCGAAAATGTTCAATACAGCCAAGAAACCGGCTGTAATGGACACCTATAATGAACACATTTCGAGTGTTCATTAGCCGGCGAAAGTATAGAAAAAGTGTTCAATACCAGGGGAAAACAAATATATATATATATATATATATATATATAATTTTTGGTGTCTTTAGGCAGTGAATTCAGGATGGTCTAAAACGGATTTTGGTATAAAAATCTTTCGGAAATTCGAGTTTTAAAAATTTTGGACCGAGAACAATAGCTTCCTTTTCTTCGAAAATTCGCTAAAATCGGAAATCGAGCAACGGTCTCTCCTAGAGAATCGTTTAGTGAATCGGAATCAATAAAGAGAATCAAAAATTTCATCTACTAGTCGTACTAACCAGGCATATTTGCTGAAAAGGGGTATTTTCACCTGTTTCTCAGGAAATTTGATGTATCCCATTATAATTAAAAAATAGAAAACCGAGCAAAAGTCCCTCCTAGTGAACCGGAATTGATTACCTATGCGAAGTTCACTCACCTACTAGTCGTACTAACCAGGCAAAGTTACTAAAAATGGGTGTTTTCGCCTATTACTGAGGAAATTCGATGTGCCCCATTATAATTAAAAAATCAAAAATCGAGCAAAGGTCCCTTCTACAGAATCGTTCAGTGAATCGCAATCAGTTATGAGATTCAAAAAATTCATTCATCCACTAGTAATAACCGGGTAAAGTTGCCAAAAACAGGCGTTTTCGCATATTTCTGAAGAAACTGGATGTATATGACCCATTCTAATTAAAAAATCGAAAACCAAGCAAAGATACCTCCTATAGAATGGTATTCTCTATCGGAATCGACAATTAAGTTTCAACATCCCGTAGTTAACCTCACACCAACTGAGCGGAGTTGTGGAACGTACGTTTTCATCGATATCTGACGAAATTCGGAGTAAATGACCAATAATAATTTAAATATCGAAAATCCAGCAAAGGAACCTCCTAGAGAACCTTTTTATTAATTAGATTAATTTATGAAATTATCGAATATAGCAAATTTTAAAACGATTTCTACTGGGCAGTTTCCAAATTTCATGCAATTTTTTGATCAAATGTGAAAATTCCAAAAGAAGTCCAGCATAGCACTTGAATTGATCCCCGCTGAAAGAATTTCAAAATTACAAAATTAAAAGGCGTAGCATACGGGCAAAGTTTTGATTGTGAATATGCATACAACTTCAGAGCAGACTTATAGGTACCTCAAAACTTCAAAATGGGAGGGGGGGGGGGGGGGGATATGTACAAAAGGCACCTCCTTGGAGCATAACGAATGTGTGTATAACATTTCAGATCAACAGGTTATGTCTGTGAGGCTGTAGCCCTGTCAAGGAACAGCAACAACAGCATCAATAAGAAGTGGAAAAATGCTGCAATGCTCTTGTCACAATGGTTCATTATTCTATTGGACACACCTAAAGAAATGTTGGACGGTTTCCACCAATTTGCCCCCCCCCCCCCCCCCCCCCCAACAAAAAACACAAGAATTAGGCTCCTTTTTTTTTTTTTTTTTTTTTACAAATTATCTTTGATCATTGCTAGTGCCACTTAGGAATCTTGAACCACTTGTTAATACTACTTCTAGTGTTATTATGCAAATTTTGGTGATTTCAGACAATTTCCCAAAAATGAATTTTGGGAGCTGAACCTTCGTTACAACCTCAATTCTTCACTCTTTAGTCAAAATCAACTTCATGCTCGGTCTCTCTGCCCTTAAAAACATGGAAAACGATACCTAACAAGCTCATGTTCACTAAAACCTCGAATAACTCTATTTTTACACCCATATTTCAACACCCCTGGGTATATTTCGATCGGGCTGCTGAGCTTCGAGACACAGCTAGGACCCATACGGAGACTGCTTGCGAAAGAACGACGATTTAAACCAACATTTAAGGCAAACTGAAGTATGCAACTTTGTAGAAACTCAATTCTTCGCTCGTTGGTCAAAATCTCTTCATCTTCGGTCTCCTCGCCCTAAAAAACATGGAAAACGATACCTCACCAACTCGTGTTCACTAAAACACCAAAAATCCCTATTTTCATACCCATTTTTCATCCATAACACCCCTGCGTGTATTCCCATCGGGTTGCAAAGTTTCGGGGTACAACTAAGGCCCAAATGGAGCATGTGTGCAAAGTAACAGAGTCTGTGACCGAAAATAAAGTAGATATGGATCGTATGGCGGACGGACATTGCATTTTGAATCTATGCACCTCGAAACGTAAAAGAAAAAATTATGAGGGGGTGTTATAAAAAGTTTTTGCTGAGCGAATACACCGGTGCATGCGAACTTAATCACTCGCTATGGAATCGTGGAAACCCATTTCAAAGAAAAAGAAAAACGGAGTTATTGAAAGGTTGCCTATTTCCACTAATGCACGATAAATAAATAAAAAAACGCGAAAAATACACTGTTAACCGGTTTTAGTGATCAAACCATCGTCCGTAAAACAATAACTGATTTATGGTTTGTGTGTTATTGACGATGGTTTGATCACAAAACCGGTAAATCAGTGTATTTTTCGCGCTTTTCCGTGTATTAGTGAAAATAGACAGCCTTTCAATAGGGCGTCGTACGTTTGATCCCCGCAGAAGTGAAAGTCCACTTCGCGTTCCTATCGTTCGTCCCCGCTAGTCGAGTGCGGTGCCCTAGGGACTATTACCTTTCATCCCCGAAGAAGATAATGACGATAAACCCGAATAGTAGTGACCTAGGTAAGTATTCGGGCAGTTGCAATCATGAGTTCGGTTGAGCCAGTGACACAGTTCATTGAGGAAGGAACGAAGCGAGGTAGAGATGTAATTTTGCGCAGTTATGTTCGTGACCATTTCAAATTTGTGTATCAAAAGAAATTGGCGAGTGGTGATTATTTGGTTATTGGTTTGTTTTACTGTAGTAATAGATTACTTCTCCCTGTTTTACGGTTTTGAAAATGTAGGTGAATCAAATCAAGGTGGTCGTGTGCTGAAAAAGGAAGGTTGAAATGTAAAGCGTATTTGTGGACAGTGGGAAAAGAAGTTACTGTAGCTAATGAAGTACACTCTCACGAAGCCATAGCCAATAAGGAAAAGATGTTGCTTCACATTGCCGTGAAGAGACATGCCGAGGACGATTTGAGTACGCCACCTAGGAAAGTAAGTGGTTGTTTGCTGTTGGTTGCTAGGTTGTCTTTCACATGAGGAGCAAGAATGATTTCGAGGTGGTTGAATGTTGATGTTACAGGTGGTTAGAAGAAGCTTAGTGGAATGCCCTACAGCGGAAGTCAATATTCGGGAAGTGAGGAACTTGAGGCATGTTGCTTACATGGCTAGGCGAAAAAAAAGGCCCACACTACCCAAGACCCGTGACGAAATTTTCGGAACATTAGACAATTGGAAGACGAAGACATCCCGCGAGGAGGAATTTTTGTTGCATAAAGATGCGGCGAACGGAATCCTTATATTTTCATGCCTCGCCAACATGAAATGTCTCGTTCAGTGCGAAACAATTTATGTGGATGGGACATTCACATACTGCCCGAAGTACTTCTGCCAATTGTTTTCCATTCACGGTTACCACCAGGGACTGTACATTCCCCTTGTCTTTTGCCTCCTCCCATCGAAACAAGCTGCGGTTTACGAGCAATGCCTCACGGCGATTATTTCGAAATGTTACGATATAGTTCAAATTCGATTTCATCCATCGACTTGTATCACCGATTTCGAAAAATCAATTCATAAAGCTGTGCAGCGAGTTTGGCCGTCGGTTACTTTGGTGGGCTGCAGATTTCATCTGGCACAAGCATGGTAGGTACATACCTATAATTTTGCTATATTTTTTTAATAGGAAATTTTACGCTGATTCCAAGTTTATCAAATGTTCCTATTTTTAAAACGTATTTCTCACCAAAAACCTCAAAAAACACGTTTTTTGACCCCAAATTTTAACAAATTTTTTGACAAATACAGTAAAACATAACACAATAACACAACGTAAACATAATGCATTTACAGGTATAGAAAAATACAGGAACTGGGAATGACGAAGATATACAAGGATGAAGAGAGTGAGGAGAGCAAGTGGTTACATTGGAGTTTTGGGCTTCCATTTTGTGAACCGGACGATGTTGGTGACGCTTTCTGTGAGTGGGTATTGGACAAGCCAGACACAAATCAGAACGCTTAGGCTTTTGCGGAATACTCACACGACAACTACGTCGCCGATAATGCTCTCTACCCTCCAATTTTGTGGGCTTGCGAATCCAGCTCCGTCATCAGAACAACAAATGCCTGCGAGTCTTTCCATTCCAGTTTCAATAAGGGCTTCAACTCTCCCCATCCAGATATTTTTAGATTTTTTGAAGAACTTAGCCAGATACAAGCTGAAGTGTATGCGAAGCTACAATCTGTAGGTCAAATTCACTTGCCTCGTTCATCAGTTCAAAAATCGCAGCGTTGGGTTGACAAGTGGATCCTTCGTCATCGACAAAAAGAAATAACTACCTATCAGCTCGTGAAAGTGATATCCTACAAGTTACGTCCCCACTTCTCACCAGGAACCAGCGAACAACAATAATCTTTTGTTTTTGTAGTTAACTGACGAAATGTCCCACATGGATTTCACCGTTTTACTTTATTTATTGATATATGTTGATTTTTTTTGTTTTTTTAATGCATTTTCTGTATTTAAAATTGAAGAGGTGGCTCATGCTACTGATAATGGGGTACAACGTGAGCAACCTCCTCGCGGTGTCCCCTGGGTAACGCTAATAGCTCACATAACACTGCATTATTGTTATATGTTGTGGAACTAACACTACTAACATCGGGGACGAATGATAACATCGGGGACGAAAGGTACTTCTTGCTGAGGGGACGAACCGTAATAGCGGGGACAAACGCTAACATTTCCTACGGGGACGAAACGTAGTAATTTTGCCGGCCCAGGGGCGAAACGTAAAACTCCCTTTCAATAACTCCGTTCTGGTTTATTATTCTGTGAATAATACACCTATGTATTCGCTCAGCAAAAAATTTTTATAACAACCCCTCAAAATTTTATCTTTTACGTTTCAAGGTTCCAAAAATGCAATGCCGTCCGCCGTACGCCGTATCACGTGTACCGGCTTTATTTTCGGTCTAAAAAATTCGTTCTTTCACACACATGCTCCATGTGGGCCCTAGTTGTGTCCCGAAACTTTTCAGCCCGATCGGAATATACCCAGGGGTATATATATATATCCGGAAACGACGGCAGTCTTCAGTCTTCATTTTACTGAACCTCAACATCCACATAAACCCAATAAAACATCCATCAACAATAAAAACCCAACCCACGCGTGCTGGGTGTTTATTTTGGTAGTTTCTAAAAAAAGGAATGGATATGTACTCACGTGCTTATAAGCATTGCAGAAATAATAGGAACCCAGCCATGTTTGAGGACGCCGTAAGTGCATTTATTACTCATCGTAATATACACCCACAGTGGTGTAGTGAGTAAGAACGTACCAATCGCTACTACCGGCATCCATAGTAGACCATTAACTAAAACAAAAACGTCCGAATCATTAAATTAGATTATTTAGGTATTATTTTATTAATCTAACTAGCTGAAGTAGGTTCCCGGCGTTGGACAGGTATTTATTTTCTAATTTTCTACTGGGCAGCAGAAAGTCACTAAAATTCCACTTGGTAAACTGTTCACTGCAATTCATTTTCACTGAACGTTTTTAAAACTTTTCACTGAAATGTATTTCACTTTCTATCACTTTCCCATGAACTGAAATTAATGAGAACCAAAACCCACCTCACCAAAATCAAAATGGCTCTACGCTCTGCGATCGCACCTATCTCACCGGTAGCGTGCACTTTGCGGACGTAGACTTTTCGAACGTGCAGTATGCGGACAAGTGGGCACCTTGGAGCCCAGCTGATAACATAATAGAAACATCTCTTTAATATTATGCTGCCTGCGTTGGGTCTGGCGTGAGTTTGGTTTGCACGTGCGTAGTAGTTATGCAGCTACTGCTTTGGACAGCTGAAGAAAGTTCCGTCCATGAAACACGTTGACCCATATTCTAATGCGTTCATTGCATTGCTAATACCAAATATCAAAATTCGGTTATTAGTCGAAAGTTGGTCGTTAATTTTCATTAAATCGCTTCCGCCATTAGGATAGGTACATACCTTTAGCTCTGAAGGAATCATGAGAACTGAACTGTTCTGCTCTCAACGCTTCCCTTCTGATAAACGGAGAAGGATGTCTCTAAGTTCGGGAAATCTCCTCGTTGAAAAAGTGAGGAACTGGAACGGATAATCTTCTCTAGCGCGTTTACACAGTTTGCAGTTACATTTCTTCCTCAATATGGTGTATTACCGAGTCCGCCGCACAAAAATGATCAGTTTTCGACTATAACGTACCTGCGTATTAAGGTTTGGTGTCGTTTTCACTTTTCCCGGACATTTTAATTTTTTGGTTTATTATTCTGTGAATAATACACCTATGTATTCGCTCAGCAAAAAATTTTTATAACACCCCCTCAAAATTTTTTCTCTTCCGTTTCAAGGTGCGTAGATTCCAAAACGCTGCAAAGTCCGTCCGCCGTACGCCGTCCGCCGAAACATGAGCTTTTAAGGTATCGTTTTTCATGTTTTTGGGGACGAGAAGACCGAATATGAAGTCGATTTTGACCAAAGAATAGAAAATTGAGGTTCTACCAGATGTTCAGCTCCCAAAATTGATTTTTTATGAGTCAAAAACCGGGGAAATCCGTCTGAAATCACCATCAATTTGTAGAATAACTCTGGAAAAAGTGTCAACAGGTGGATCAAAACGATTAAATGGTACTATCAATGATCAGAGATAATTTAAAAAAAAAAGCGTACCTTATTCGTGTTTTGGGGGCCAAAATTGGTGGAAACCACCAGAGATAGCTATTTCAATTATTTTATATGAAAGAAACAATAAATAAACAGCCCACATCTCTGTAGTTATGTCCAATAGAATAATAAACCCATGTGACAAGGACTTTGCAGCGTTTTATCTTTAATGCAGACCCACGACGTTTCCCGTTTTGCGATGGAGTCTGAATCGGAAACCGTCCCACAGCAGATACTACTCATTTACCACGAGACTTCGACACCGCCTCCATGCTCACTGATAATAACAACACTGATTTCTATACGTCAGTTTGCTGTGAATTGATGGTGAGCCTCGTCTGCCTGTAAACACGCGGCCGCAAAGTCCACCGTTTTGATCAGACGTCACCTTTTACCCGTCGGGAACGTCCGCAAAATGCAAGAAGCCGCCACATCAGTGTCAAAATGGCATTATACACTTGTCAAAAAACCACTTAGTACACTGTTCACTACAATGCACTTTCTTTCACTTTCCATGATCCGCTCTAATCGATTTCCGAAAGTATACTGATGCATGTATCTCGCAATAGTTTATACAGGGTGACCAAATTTAACACGTTCAGCGTGGGAAGGAAAGCGGCCCCCAATGTCGGTTGTTTTCTATGAAGCCTTTTTTGCTATCAGCCTTGACGAAAAACACCTAATGTCCAGTGGCTAGTAGTGTGATTCTCCGAAAAGAGATGGCAGCGCAATCGCCCAATTTCATTTAACGTTTTTCTCGGCAATCGTTCAAAATTTTTTAAATCTGAAAAATGTTTATTCCCAGAGAATGAATACAAAGGAGGCCAACGAAAAAATTTTGAAAAATCTTTCACAAAATTTTTTTTTTCACAGATGTTAATAATTAGGTATTGTAAGTAAATACCTTTTTTTGTACAAAAAGAGGTACAGCCCGGATCTGGGTACTCATTACCTAATTATGCATTATTGAAAAAAACCGCCTATGTAAAAAAATAGCATCGGTAGGCGGTTGGAAAGATCAACTTTTGTGAATAGTTGAAAATCTGCATTTGAAGGGGAGAACGGAGGCAAATGACCTTTCCCTGCTGCCAACCCGTGCCGCAGGTAGGGGGTGTTGTGCTTTCAAGATTGGAAGGCACCACAAAACATTTTTGTAAATATGTGTGGTGTCTACGGGTGATGAATGTGTGTTTTTGAAGTCTTCGGAAAATTTCTTCGAGGAGAGACCTTTTTCCTATGATTTTCCATGCTGATTTCAGAATCCGTTGGAAATGCATCAGCGAACTGGATCACATAATTTTGATTTTTTGTTCTCGTTTAGATTTGTTTATATAAATAAGTTCTTCCGCTCGATAACTAGAGTAATTTTCCGATAAAAATGTCTTTGTTGCTCAGAAAAATCCGTCTGCTCAAGAGTAAGATTACGAGTCCGCTGGCAGGCTAGCTGTTCAAATTTACAATTTAGTGGTCCAAAAAAACAAAATCCATGTTCAACCCTTTGGGCATGTGGGGTGTCTTTGGACAAGTGAAAAAATACGATTTTTCGGTAAAAAGGAATGTTGAATATTGTTTAATTTTGTGTTTTGAACGAAACGGCTCACTTCCCTCAAATTTCTCTGAAAATTCGCTCCTAGAGCCATGCTGCATGAGGCATCTGCGCGGCTTCCGACATGAGTATTACAGTGGCCTGCACTCTCAATCTGGGATTTTTCTATCTTTGAAATGTGGAGGGAAGGAAAGCAATAATGAAAACGCTTCAAATCCCTGTACAACGGTTTATTATTTTGTACAGAATACCCTTCTGTTACAGATCACAGCTCTCTGTATAGATTACCCGTCTATATAATATGTACTATTCTATACATATTATGTAGCTCGCAGACCCTCCGTAGTTTAGTACCTAACCCCGTACTCGTTACTAGGCACCTACCTAAATCACGAGTGTAAACGAGTTAAATTTGCTAAAATAAAATTCTGCCGATGACAAGCAGTAACTAAAATGGCAGAAAGAAACGCAAATAATGAAGTTCTGAAGGGAAATTGTGGATGTGGAGTCCCCTTCTGCGTAGATCACTGTTTTCTGTGGTCAGTTCCTACCCTCATGGTCTAGTATAATGAACCGTTGTGTAATAACTTGCCCATCAATAATACTTCAACGGCTGTTCAAGTTGCAAAAGTAATAATTACCGTAATAATTTACCGTTCTGTAATAATTTCCCGGTGTGTAATAATTGACCATTGTGTAATAATTTACCCATGAATAATACTTCAAAGTTTGTTCAGGTTTCAGAAGTACCTACCAACAAAATCCAATAGTCCATCACTTATCAAATGAACTAATATCGCAGAACAACCAACTCGACTTCATACAGCCATCCTTGATAATAATCAGGTGCTCCGTAGTGATGATATCCGGGCCAGATTTATGGGTGGGTAGCATAAGCGCGAATCCCTCGGAATGTGTTTCAAAAGCGCGAATTTTTGTATATTCAAAAGCGCGAGGTCCTTAGCTTGGGTTTGGTGGCAAATGCGCGAGCTGTAACGGTGACTCAGTAACAGTTACTTGGTAACAGTTCACGGTTCATATGGGAGCATGAGCAACGTAGTCATCTGAGCATGACGAAGGCACCCGAATTGAATGTTTGTTTTGTTGGCCTATGTACTCTTCTCACTACCAGAAGAAATTGGAGGCTTACGTGAAATTGTGCTGGGAGGAATACCTTGGAGGAGCACTGTGGACCTTGGAGTATCTGCGTAAGCTTCCCTTGCGCAAGCATTGAATTCTAGGTACGCCAAAACACCTACCTGTGACCTATGTTATGTATATATATGTACCTTACTTAGAATAAACTGTTTTCCGACTAACTAGGTTCTCAATTGTTGGTTACCTCGCGCTTTTGACACATACTGAGGTGGCGCTTTTGATAATAAAAAGTACTCCTACCACTCGCGCTTTTGAAAATAAAATCATGGTTATATTTGGCTACCTCGCGCTTTTGAAAATCACCGAGATTTATACCGTTTGATTCACAATCGTGTTTCATTTGAATGTGAAAAACAAACTTTTTTCGACAGATTTTTCAAATTTTTCTTCGTTGGCCTCCTTTGTATTCATTCTCTGGGAATAAACCATTTTTCAGATTTAAAAAATGTTGAACGGTTGCCGAGGTTAAATACTTTTCCATCTTCTCACTCTCTCTCTCTCTCGCACACCTCACGTCCACATTAGCTTTATCCACCACGAAGGGGTTTTGGAAAAGCGTTTCAAATGGTAAGTTATTGTTTGTTACTGACGATGTTTTGATCACCGAAACCAGCATAACTGTGTATTAGTGGAAATGAACAACGTTTCAACAACTACGCTTTTATTTTGGTAGGTAATCCCTTCAATTTTTTGGGTAGAATATGCCATTTTTGCGCACATGTGCATGCACGAAATGTGCAGAATTCACACTAACTTTTTTCGAATTAGAACTCCCAATTTTTATTGTAGATTCGGATTCTAAGTGAAATTTCATGAAAAAATGTCTAGCTATTATTTTATTTTGACTAATTCAATAAGATCTGCACACAAAAATACCCACCAGCTTTTTTAAATTTTCATGATCAGTAATCAGATCCAAAAGTTTTCTAAATATTTTGCATCAACCAAAATAAATCGTGATGACTATAAGTAGGTAAAACTGAACAAAACTTGATTACAAATAGGAAGAATTCATAATAATTACGTATAGCAGCATGATATGCTTGGGCGACGTAGGACAGTAGCACCAGAGCAGTAATGTCACCCAAACTAGCGGCAATAGGAGTTGTTACGTTGTCGGGATTTATATTCAGGCGAGCAGAAAGTATTACTATAGCTACGGTTATACAACCTGCAACATAAATAGATACTATATGCACAAGGGCATTCATATACAATAACTAACTGTAATAACTGATAATAATTTCAACATTTTCACTGGCCATTTAACTAACAAATTGAACTTATACAAATTATTTTGAAAGTTCGAGCTGAATATAAAAAACAGTACCTACTTACTTACCTAAAATAAAACTAGCTATTGATGCAGTGGTCATACTGCACGCAATAAGAAGAATACTGTTATCTAGGCTAGCCTCTTGGTTAGTGATGAACACGCAACCAACGGTAACAACTGCGGAAAGCAATCCGATCACTATTGCTTGGCACTGCAAAATCAAAAACAAAAATGTAAGTTCACGTTTGGTAGGTACCGATAAAATGAATATGTAAATATTGCTCAGTAATATACGTAATTCCTTACACGGGACACCTACTGCCAAGGATCCTTACAATACCATAGGATAAATAAATAACCTAATGGTTTATTGTAGTGAGTCTAAAGATGAGATGATTTTTTGGAATATTTTAGTTCATGTACCTGTGAAAAGGGCGTAGAGGTGCGGGAGAAGGTGATAATGAATTGTGTAATAGTTGTAAGGAAGGAAATGCAAAATAAAGATATCGGATGTCGAAAAAGCGCGGGTCCTACGTCTATGGTAGTGAGTGTGTCTATATTACAGTATCCATAGCGCAAAACTAGGTGTTATTATAGTATCCATAGGGATCTTGGTGATCAAGGTCTCCGCTCATTCTCTATGTCCGCTCATGTCCATCGTTATTTTCCGATCAAGAATGGTCAAGTAACGTCGGAGGAAGCTTCACTATTATAGTTATTATTTCCATCTCGATCTTGTTTAGTCCTTTTTAATTTGTCCCCGTTAATAGGAGGCAGTGAAATATCTCGTCATAGCCCACCTTTTTTTCAAACTCCCAATTTCGGTTCCAATTGTATTGCTTCTCTTATTTTATGTTAACATTTTCTCGACGAGAAGATCCGATTTTCGTTAACCCCAAGCACTATAGGTTCTTTGAAAAAAAAAAAAAAAAAAAAAGGAAAAAAAGGGATATACTTTTTTTGTAATACTCATTCCCCGACACGGGTTGGTGCCCATATGGGGAATTATATTTCCGTAATAGTATTATAAGTTTATTTTAAATTTTAACCAGAAGTGTATTTTGTTATTTTTATCTGTAATTTTTTGTAATTTACTGGAAAAAAAAAATATATATATATATCCCATTATGTTTACCTACTTTAATGTTTATAACTTTTTAGAATTTTTTATCCTGTGCAAAAGAAAGAAATTAATTTTATTTACTATTATTATTAATTAGGTATTATTTTTTCATTATTTTCATTATTCGATTTTCATTACCTACACAATTAGTGGAAAAGGTCCGAGTGACCTTTGTTGAGAAGGCTGACTGATGGACCAAAGGCGTTAGTTTTGCAGCTCCACGACCCTACCTGCCAGCTGCATGACGAATAGTTTGGTGGAAGGGAGCTTTTCTCAGGTGTGCCATCAGGATATAGCTGCTGCAAGTCTGGGAGGGAGGAAACCTGAGAGGCGTCTAGCCTCAGGGTCTCATGAAGATGAGCTCGTTGACTCTGGGGAGCCTGATCTTACCCAACCTCAACCTGACAATCAACGTGACCCCTTAGATCGAAAAATCGCTAAGACTGATCAACCTAACTTGAATAATACCTTTATTACCCTGCATCCTTATGATATCTTAGGGCATCTCCGCATGAACCATGCCTCAAAGTCATATCCTGAAGCAGCTAAGGTTTTTGCCGAGTTAAAATAAGTACAATTTACTGATCACATCTCGAACTGTGAGGATTGTCATCAGGCCAACACTGTTACGTTAGACACAGGGCCGAAAAACCATTTGCTGTTTTGCACTCTGACATTATGGGCCCGATAAGCCCGCCCAACTACAAAACAGGGGACTCGTATATAGTGATTTATGTCTGTGACTATTCACGATATGTGTTCGCGTACATACTAAAGAATAAAAAGGAGGTTCACTTGGCGCTCAAGTGTTGCCTTCAGGAGATAGAATCCATCACCTCTCAGAAAAATGTTTTCAGGCTTCGTTCTGATGGTGGTCTCGAGTTTGAAACTGCTGAAATGAAGAGGTTGTTGTCCAATGAAGGTATAGTTTGGGATCCAAGCCAGCCCCACGTCCCTCAGCAAAATGGCTGCACTAAGAGGGTCAACCAGGTAATAAAACACAAGATCAGGGTGAACTTGCTTTCGGCCAAAATTCCACCCTCATTTTGAGGCCACGCATTGAACTATGTTATTTTTGTCCATAACAGAATGCCTCATTCTGCCAACATGTTTGTCAGTCCTTTTGAAAAAGTCAAGGGATATGCCCCTAGTCTAGTTTTAAGTTCCTGAAACGTTTTGGGTGCCTGGTACACTATGTTGACACTAATCAAAAGAATAAATTTGCTCTCAATGCCAAAAAGGGGTACTTGCTTGAATGCAACGATACAGGTTTTTTAAATATTTTCTGAACAGCACAAAACACTGGCCAACTCCTGTGATGTGAAATGCATCGAAACCATGGTGTATGGGGATAGAATTAAGGATTATCCAAAACCACTTGCTGAATTTCTTGACATGGGTGACGAACCCGATCAGATCAACCCGACTGCTGATGTTCCTCAGGATATTATAGCCTTGCAAAGCCTTATAGAAAAGCATTATAGCTACCATAGCCATAGCTTATAGCCATCCTCCTACCAGGAGGCCATGTCTTCTCCTGGTAGGGACCTGTGGGAGGGAGCCATTCATGATGAACTTGAATCAGTAGAGGAAATGGGAACTTGGGAAATCGTGCCCAGGTCTAGTCTTCCGTCTCGCACCAAAATTATAAAATCAAGATGGGTGCACAAGAGAAAGATGGAGGAAGGGGGTTCTCTCAAGTACAAAAGCCGCCTAGTTATTAAGGGTTTTGCCGACACTAATGATTACTTGATCTCGGAGATCTTTGCTCCTGTTGCAGGCCTTGGTGACGTCCAAGTATTCTTGCCCGTGATGAACAAGCTTGGCCTGAACCTTCACCAATTAGACGTGACCACGGTATTCCTTCACGGGAATCTTGAAAAGCCGGTCTACATGTACATCCCAGAGGGTCTTGAGGAGCTGGCAGATATGCCACTGGACTGCAAAGAGTCACACGCATGTTGTCTCAAAGGTTCTCTGTACGGCTTGAAAGTATCACCCAACTTATAGTACAAAAAGTTTAGTAGTATCTTGATCAAGTTAGGCTTTGAAGTATATATATTCTTTCCAGACGAGCATTTTTAAATAGCGGAATGATGCGATTCAAGTTTTGCTGATCGTTTACGTGGATGATTGCCTGCTTGCCTCAAATGACAACAATAAGGCTCTAGAGGTCATTTAAAGTCTGTAGAACAAAATCAAAATCAAGAATTTGGGTACCCCCAAGAAATTCCAAGGTTTTGAGATTGTTAGGGATGAGTCCGGTAAGCTAATGTTCCTGCACCAGGGAACAACCATCCAAGGCTTGCTGGGACAAGTTCTTTTCACCTGAGGAGGGTGTCTACGAGATACCCATGGCACCCGCCATCTGCACTCTTAATGCTCAGATGAAGGTAACTGAGGACCCAGAACCGTCCCCAGACCTCCCATACCATGAAGTCATTGGCTCTCTCTTGTGCATCCGAAATGGAACGAGGCCAGACACTGCATTGGCGGTTAACTTCATGAGCTGGAAACAGATAGGATACTCCCTGGCCGAAGTATCTCAAAGGAACACGAGACCATGGGATAATGCTCTCAGGAAAAACCGAGAACATAGTAGCTTATTCTGACTCATCCCTTGGCACCAGTGCTGTAAATGGAAGGTCTACCACTGGCTTCCTAGTCAAGAGTTTTGGAGGTCTGGTGTCATATAAATCTAAGAAACAAAGTCATGTTGCTCTTTCTACTTGTGAGGCAGAATACATTGTTATGTCTGAAGCATGCAAAGAACTTGCAAGCATTCGTAGCTTATGTAACATCGGTTATTCTTCCAACATTGAGGTGTGACACTGTGCTCCTGCCATTGCTGTTGCCATGACTAATGACTCCAGAACTCTCAAGCATGTTGTCAGAATTTGTATGCATTACGCGAATGAGCTGTATAAACCTAAAAATGTGCATATAGAGTGGGTCTCAATAAATGAGCAATTCGCCGATTCTTTTACTAAGGCGTTGCCTTGTGAAAAATTTGTTGCACTTAGGGATGCCATGATGACAACTTCTAATGCCCTATTTTAAATTTCTGACGGGAGAAAAGGAGCCCTGGAACTAACTTGAACAGCCGACCAACACATTTTAATCCCGAACCACTGAACCGATTCGAAACGCCAGACCTAACAGATCACGCTTCTCAACCCGTCTCAGCTCAATGTGCTTCGATTGAACGTTCTTCGGATCGTGAAAGGGTAGTGTACAGTGCGTGGGAGTAAGTTCGAAAGAATCCTCCTTTGGTTCATGTTAGCTTTATATGGTAAAGGTATTTTGCACGCTTTTATAAGTTGGACGTCCTTTTTCTCATTATTATTTTGTAAAAAGAGCCAATTCGTGGCTTGCAATATGAATTAGAAACAACGATTTTGAAACTTGCTCACAAAATCAGATTCTGCTGGCTCTATTTGCCTGTATTGAACTTGCTTAGTCAGTATGTCCGACATTTCATTTTGTGACAACTTGTGTGTCCTTGGAATATGTCATTGCCGAGAATCATGTTTCTGAATCACTCATCGGTCTCTCTCTTGAAGAGGTGGGAGTGCTGGAATAGAGGTCTTCCTCCACAGAGCCAGTTCCTGACAAAGAGGAGGAATGGAATACTGTGATTCATAACGAATCGTATATTGCCATGTACTAGAAATACTAGAAACACGCAATTAGTATTTACTGTGATAATACATACGAGAATAGACTCAGATATTATTTAATCATGCGGTACATGAATATTGCTACTTGTTGGCAACACTGCTCTCGTTCCTCGTATTTCTAAACGTGATTCCTCTTTGATATTTCTTGAATCTATCAAGTGTTACTCGACAAAGTGCTGTTTATTAACTTCAGTCTCATACCGTACGGCCGTAAGATATTCCTGCGGTGAGTTATATTTCCGTAAAAGTATGCATCTAATTTCGCATTTGTCCTGCTTCAAGTCAACTCGCCTCATAATAGTCTCGTTTAAATTCAGTCTTTGAACTGGCAGTTGTGCTTATAAAGACTGTATTTTTCACTGAAAACTGGTGGGAGCCCAACATGGTACATTTTAACTGCACCATAAAGCCATACGGCAACTCTCCGTCCTAATTCTTTAGCAACGGGAGCAGGTATAATAACTGTCAATCCTTTTTTTGGAACATTCCATATCTTTGCAACGTCCTCGGTAAAACTCAAAACTAACTTGGGTTAGGAAGGCCGTATGGTCTTCCGAATTTTACAAACTACTCATTTGCGGGCCGCCACATGTGGTCGTATCCTCCACCAGTCAGCTAAGGTTGCTAAATCTCTATTCAAACTAAATAAACAAAATACCTGGCTCAGACTTGACCCGACTTCGGTAGGCGTCAAACATTTTTAGATTTTGGTTCCAAAACAGCTCGAACGATATTACAGGGCGACGGCTCACTACCACCCGGTGGAGGAAAAAGTTGAAAACCTGTTGTAAAGTGACACCCCTAGGTGATGGTAAAGTGCATCCTAAAGACCAAGCAAATACAAGTTGAAAATTGCGGCCTGGAAATTTACCTACACGAACAGAGAAAATCAAAGATTTGCTTATAAAAATCGACTGAAGAACTTTCAAAATGTGTTTTGATCTGGTTGAATAAATATCACGCCCCGTTAGTGACGATGGTTATGATAGCTTGATAGTGTTAAAATTGCTCTGAAACATCGATATTATTTTTGTTTCTGTGCCTCTTTCGGGATTGTACCTAGTGAAATAACACACATACAGATCGACAAATAATTTGGTTTTTCTTCGGGGGAGGGGGGGGGGTTAATTTTACTATGATGTGAAATGGACCTGTGTCAGTGTTGAAACTATTTTATTTTTCTTAGGTTGGTATACTGTACAGAAGGAAGTACTATGCAGCCCGGAAGTCCACGCTCTCCAGGCCATTGTGGAGCTCATGGACGAAACAGACGACCAGTATTCCATCCTGAAGGTTCAGACAACTCTCTGGCATCTATTCAGGAGAGTGTCTATGCTGTCCTGTGGCCCAAAGCTGAAGGAACGGCAGGACACATACCGGGAAGCCCTAACACTCCTAGCAACTAGGGTTGACAGGTTAGCCGACAGGGATATGAGCCAGGAGGATGATCCTACAACCCCACCTCCGACCACCCCCTACATCCAGGAGTTGGCCACAGGTCTCTTTCTACAGTATGGACCGTACACCAACACTCCCTCCAGTCTGCTTGGGACAGGCAGAAGCCGCGAAGGACCTCACAGTCGGGGCAGGGGCCTTAGCAGAACGTTTTCAGGCCACAGACAAGTTGAGAAATCTCAATTGCGACCTCCATCAAACAATGCTTCACGGAGTATTCCTCACGGAAGACCAAAACAACGCTATTACAGAGGCAGTCAGGAGAATCGTACAAGCCGAGACTGCCCGTCTTGTCACCCAACTAGCCCCCCCCCCCCCCCTACATTCACTTGGGGAAGATATGTAGATGCTGATAGCAGACATTAACGATCTCCGTGGGGAGGTGGCCACTATCAATGCAAGGCTGACAAGGATGACGGAATTCTGCAACATCTTACAGGCCTCGGGCGTGCAGCAGGACGGGCAATTGACGGCGCTAGCCAGTTCCGTCAATGGAGTAGAAAACCATTTACAAACCCAAAGCGAACGCCAGGTAGCCTTATTGGCGGCAGTGAGAGGCCTAGGAGATCAGCTGACTGCAACGTCTGCACCCCAGGAGCAGGGAACCCCAAGGCCATCAGCAAACCATTTAGAGCCTCAGCACTCGATGAACCCTTTCAGGTACAACAACGAGCCTACCCACTATCCAGGGGATAGCATTACCTCTTGCTCAACACAGCACCCACCACCACGTGCTTCTGCTCGCCCAGGTGGACCCGTGTCAGCAGGAGCTGAATTCCAATGGCCCCCAGCTCCCTCACCAATAATGGGGGGTGACGACCAAGCCACACGGAAACCCGTCTGTAATGACTACTTCCCCCACATATTAATCGAACAGGGATGCCAGCCCAGGCAAAGAGTGACTTCAGTATCAGCTCAGGACTTGTACCGGGTTTACAAAGCCCTAGACAAACTGCCCACATATACAGGCAATGGGAAGTCAGGCACAGCAGAGGCATGGGTAACAGCCCGCAACATTCGGGATGGGAGGACCATGATAGGGGACTGCATACCTGAAGGATTGTGTGTACAGAGTGCTATCGGTAAGGCTGCTGGCGATGCAGCAGTGTTCTTGAGGACCCAATACGGCAAGCTACATACTCTGGACCAACTAGAAGCAGCTCTGAAGGACAGGTTTGAGGGGATTCGCACAGAACTTTCCTATCTCCAAGAACTGCAACGATCAGCTATGAAAACGAATGAGACCATCGCCCAATATGGTGAGCGCATAAAACAGCTTGCTGCAAAGGCGCATCCAGGGAAAGATCCCAATGATGACGTGGTAGCCCTACAAGCTTTCCTAAAGGGGCTCATACCTGACATTGCCATGAACACAGCAACAACAAACCCCAAGACCATAGTAGACGCCATGAAGACAGCTCAATCAGCGCTGAGGATGTTGGAGTCCATCAGGTCGAACACATCCATGACAACTACAGCAGCTTTGCAAAAGAGAAGTGAACCAGCTGCGGACCAGCAAAAGAAAATCCCTTCACCATGGGAAAGCCACTCTCCCAAGTCGGGTGGGGCACAGCCCAGAAGAGTGAGCTGGAAAAACTGCCCTATTTGTGAAGAGGATGGCCACCCTGCTCGTCAGTGTCCCTACAAACTGGGAAACCACATGTATGGAGTGGTCCCCCCCAACTGGCAGGGGAATGTCACTTGCAAAATGTGTTTCGAAGGTCACCATGTTTCAGTTTGTCCTTATCCCACTGGGGCAGCTAAATATGGGCAAGTTCCACCTAAGAGACCAGATATCAAAACTCGAAACCAACCTGGGCGCCTGGGTCAGCAGGTACAGGACTCTGGCGCCCAGTCCCCAAACGGGATAAGAGGGGGAAGGACCTAAATGACCTCTCCCCCTTACCGGTTGCTACCCAGAAGTTCACTAGATCAACCAAACAATACCTGTGTCAGATTCTAAACCGATGAGCTCTTTTAATCAGTCACAATTAGGAACTGGCAAGCAGCCATTACCAGTTCCACAGCCTTTCAGAGTGCCTCCATGTAAAATTAACAAGCTGGGGCAAGCTCCATTACCACAAGCAGAGGGCGTTTCGGGGGGATCAGTAGACCCAACGTCGGAACCATTCATTCCCCCAAGCCTTCTCACGTCAGTCCCTCCCTTTACCATTCCCGGCGCTGTTAATGGAATGAAAGGCTCATGTCTCATTGACACACAGTTGACCTTAGTAGACAGAACTGCTGTACAGCAAGAAGCGCCCTACCCAGCACATTGTACAAGGAGTGTCTGGAACTCCACTAGTGTCCTATGGGGAGACTACCTGTTCTTTTGCCTTCGCCGATAGCCCATCTTGTATGGCAGACGCCCTAGTTGTGGACCTTCCACCTGACCTCCTGGCCATCACAGGCCTCGATTTCCAACACCAGTATCATGCCAAACTGGATATTCCCAAAGGCGCTGTTTCCTTTTCTATGCACACCGCTAAGGGTTCCAACTGCCGTGTGTATCGCACTACCAGCCCCTACCTAATTGAATGCATCCTACCACGAGTCTCTGGAAGAACATCATAATCGGCGAGTGCTCCATTGAGCGACAAGTTCCACGATGTCAGCTGTGATATTATTGATCCCTATGGCGGTTGTTTGCTTTCTACTATCAGGGTGCACCAGAAATGTACGAGTTTTGTGAGTTGCATCCACACGTAGGTACCTAAACTAATTATATACTAAGAATACAAGTTTGGAACGAAATTTTGGGTCTGTACCCAAGAATTAATCACTGGATCAAAGGCCATGTATCTCCACATAATACGATCTAATTTTGCTGATCTCTCATCAAATTTTTACTATGTACTTTTGGGAACACTAATTTATGAGCAGCTTTGCAGATGGCAATGGCCCATTGTATCCGCGAACCACAGCCGGGCGGCGACTCAAAAACTGCGTCACTATCGAACGGAGACGCTCATTCCCTCTTGAGACACGATTTTCGACATGAAGCCACCACCATCCAAACTACAGCGAGGTAATTGATGCGGCAATCAAGGTGTCGCATCAAGGTGTACGCATTTTTTTTCGAGCTTTTTGCATCTCATATCCCTATCCATCGACAACGCATTCTTGTTCCATGTCGATTAGGTACCGATTATAATAGGATATTTGGTAGTATTTCCATGTTTCTCACGATTTACCAACAGGTATATAGAATATCGTGTACTGTTTTCAGGTCTTTGTGTTATCCGCCATGAAAACTTATTTTCCCGGGTGCATAAAATCTCTTAAATACACTTCCTTTTGTTTAACCGTGGAAATATATAAACATATTTCCCGCTGGCTAATTTTTTAAAATACTAATCCTTTTACATTTTTACAGATAATAATAATAATTATATTATCTCCATATAGGTAGATTTGCTTTTCCTTGCCCATGGCATTGTATAAACATGTTCGGGATAATTTTTGTTTCTACTAATACTCATATTTTTTTACAGGTAATAACTACTTATTACATACTATGTAAATTTGCTTTTACTTGCCCTTAGCATTGTATAAACATGTTCGGGATAATTTTTGTTTCTACTATACTCTTACAGCAAGGCGCCCCTCCCTAGTCACAGGCGCAGGATTGGGGCATCACCGGAGCTGATGTCTCCGCAATGGGGGGGGGGGGGGGGGAGGAAAAATTGGCAAACTCCAGCCTTACATACTAATCCTCAACTAACAATCCCGCATGCTCACTAATCCCCTAAACGCATGATTGTCCCTTGGGCTAAGCTCCGCATGTGCGTTCATCGACGTCCAATTTTCACTGACAATGCTCGTTAAATTCGCTATAATTATGTAACTAAACTAGGTACAAAATATATTATTATTATATTGTTGGACGTATTGTAGAAATCAATATCATAAGGCATATCAAATGTTGGCAAAGCCCAAGCGCAACTATTATGCAAATGTCCATATTTTATTGAGCATGTCATATTCCATTATGTCTATATTCCCATGTGGCGCTAGTTCAATTATTTTCGTATACCTACCTCTATCGAAATTAGGGATCACCTTGGCCAAATGTTATACAAACAAAATTCTTCCTTTTCAAAATGCTCTCCACGGCGGGTAGGATTGGGCGCGTATGCGACGACGAGACGCATCTCCCCATGTTCCGGAACACGATCGCGGTCGATCAATCTTCTCCTATTGCCAGCCCTCAGCAGCACTTCCAAGAGGTGCAACCCAACTAACAGCCCTCGTTGGACCACCCTGTGCACTCAACTCCTTGTACACATCCTGTCGTGATCTTCCAGCCCATGAAGCGCCGATCCAGAACGGCCAGCTACCAGCTCCCCAACGAAGATCACTTACCAGAAGCACTGACTCGTCATCCCCAAGTAGCCTCTCCAGCGCACCACCTATGCCGTCAGGAATGCCCGGGATGACCTACCAGGCGAACCTCATAAGATTCTTCGGACATGCCAACACTCGCTCTAATCATGCTAGAGGGGACTCGAATCTATGCAGGTCCCCTTGGCGCATTCTTATTGCTTCACGCATCTCCTGATCCGCCTGAGGACAGCCAGTTCTCCAAAAGAGGGGAGAGATGTACCGAAGGAAGTGCTGAGGTAAGCACCGCCGCACTCCGCCGGGGGGAACGAGCCTCCGAAAACCCGTGAGAGGGCAGTTCCGATCGAGGCCGCGAAGAGTTTTCTTAATAAAAGCTACCTTACATTCAAGTGCCGTATTTTTCTTCTCTTCTCCCGGCCAGTACAGGTACAATACTCAGGGCCTCAATCGAACTTTTTTGTGAAGCTACTTCAATATTTTAATGATCATTGCTTGAATTTACAGGTCATGTGTTGATAATAATAAAAGTCCATTGCATAACTGCGATAGTTCTAAAAACGTTGTGCTTGTCTAACAATGATACTCACTTGCTCAACATAATACCTACCTATGAGCAAGACTGGTGAAGTCCCCTTTGAAAGACGGAATTTTAGCCAAGTTTTAAAAATCCATGTTTAAGGCGCGAGGTATACCCATTCAACAACAATGATGGGTTATGCAGGTTTAGCATAAGTACGTTCCTCCAGGGGAAGCGATAGGTACCGAGCGACCAAGCGACGAGGCGATGAGAGGCGACTGGGGTCCTCCATTGGCGACTAACACGCTTAGTCCAATGGTGCAGTTCCGTGGAAATGAGGTGCGGGGTTGCGGTGGTGGCGGTGGTGAAGGGACAAGGGGATGGATGGGGAGCTGAGTTCGCTTGAAAACCCGACCAATCCCATCCGAACGGGATCCGTCGCTAGTCGCGTGGTATCGCCCACAGCCCATCGCTCAAATACGCGTGCAGCAGAGGCCCTCCTATGTACGAACTAAATCACTCGCGAATTACTTTACTGCAATGGGATCAGTCGCTCTTGTACGGACGAGTACGAGTAGTTGCTCGGTATCGCTTCCGGTGGAGAACCGTCTCCTAAATACTTTCCGACATGAAGACGAGAGTTATGAGGACGAGAGTGAAGAGAGCTGTGTGGTAAATAAGGTTTAACTTCCGTCATGGAACAGAATTTAGCCAAAAAATAGGAATTTGTAACGCACGAAAATCGCCCATTAGTAGGTAGACACAACATTTTGCTCCCACACCATCATGTCTGATTCGTTCTAAATCAGAACTGGTTCATGCCCTTGAGCGTTTCTACCTACATAAAATATATATACATAAGTTTTATCCAATATGCAAATTGATTAGTAGCATTAGTTATCATAATACGGAAAACATAGAATATCGTGATTCGGGGCTTTGTACAGATTATGGATTAAATTAGGATTAGATCTGCAGTGTGTAGTTATGACGTGTTAGGAGAAGAGAGCTTTGACACTTAGTACTCACTTGAACTAAAGCTAGGTTACCCATGATGAAATTCCACTGGCCGTGAAGATTAGCAAAGTTCCCTAAATTGGCTTCCGTTGACAATCTCGACCCCAACGTCATTTCCAGGTTACCCTTGAGTCCTAAAAGGGCAGGAACTAAAATGATGATTTCCTCCACTTCTTTGAAGACGGGCCATTCCTGTAAGAAAAACCATTGTTGTAATATTATATTCTTGTTGAATGTTACGTATCTTCTACTTGAATATTCAACTAGGTGATCCATAAGTTTTGCAATTTATCTGTAACAGGAACGTTCAGAAAGAAGTTGACCTATCAATATTTATAAGGTGGGTGTACAGGGTGTCCCCAAAAATACACCCTTCTTTTGTTTTCTTCAAGAAAAATTTTTTTTTCCAACTACCCAGAACAAACTTGTCCTCATTCGTGTTGTAGAATCTGTATTCTAAATAAAGTACCCTGATAAAAAGGTTTCTTTGAGCGCTAACTTCCTTATGTTCACAATCGATCCCAAGTTTTCCAGTAAAGTCGGTTGGGAATCTTTGTGTAGGAACATGAACGTTCGTCCTCAAAAATCAAATCCATTCGCTTCTTGCGTTTCAGACAAATTTGGGTCCTTTATCTGTCAGTCGGACTATACCCACTTCCTTGTAACCACCATAATCTTATCGAAATACAATTTTAAACGAGCTTAAATTGTTGGGGTATGTTTGGGTTGGTCCAAAAACGGTCCCATATGAATCACATTGTTAAGGCAAATGTGGACGACAGTTGTTGGAGTGAGAGGGAAGATGAGGAAGAAAATTCGTTCTAACTCGGCAACGGATTGATCAATTTTCAATCTGAAAAATTATTTGGGTTACTTTCAGAAAATCACACACGGGTAGTGAAACTAAATTTTTTTTTTCAAAATTTTTTGTTTAAATTTTACCTTTAAAATTCATAATTAATAGTTAAGACTGATTTTTTTGACAAAAACATGTACATCCCGTCTGGGGGCAACTGTCCACTATCGTTTAGAACCATCGCCATAAAAAAAAAATCAGTCATGCAGCATGACTTAATGAGCGAATTTTCAAAGAAATATTCGAATTAATGGCTATGGTTTTGAATAAAGGAAAACTTCGGTCTAAAATTTGGTTTTCTATGTATATTCTCTTCGTATTTATTTTAATTTGTACGTTTTGTCCATCCTGATTCTACCGTTTGTTTATTACGTAATTGTACTAAGTGCTTATTTATTTGATCGCTGTGGGTAAATTCAAGGAGTTGTACTAATCGTTTGCCTCCCCCTTTTTTGCTTCGAACTCTCGTCTTCAATTAATACTTCTCACATTTTTCAATCTGACCACTCTAAGGGGGTGGGGGTAAGAGTTTAAAGATTATCCTAGTTTTGGGTAATTTTTGCGCACTTTAAATGCTCTAATTTAAGAACGGATTTAGATATCTAAAATCCGATTTCACTATCGTGTTCAGCGTGCAAAAACCTTTAAAATGAGGGGTCACTTGTTAGAAAATAACATTTTGGGGATTTTTGGGTAATTTTTGCGCACTTTAAATGCTCTAATTTGAGAACGGATCAAGATATCTAAAATCCGATTCCACCATCGTGTTCAGCGTGCAAAAACCTTTAACATGAGGGGTCACTTGTTGGAAAATAACATTTTGGGGATTTTTGGGTAATTTTTGCGCACTTTAAATGCTCTAATTTGAGAACGGATCAAGATATCTAAAATCCGATTCCACCATCGTGTTCAGCGTGCAAAAACCTTTAAAATGAGGGGTCACTTGTTAGAAAATAACATTTTGGGGATTTTTAGGTAATTTTTGCGCACTTTAAATGCTCTAATTTGAGAACGGATCAAGATATCTAAAATCCGATTCCACCATCGTGTTCAGCGTGCAAAAACCTTTAAAATGAGGGGTCACTTGTTGGAAAATAACATTTTGGGGATTTTTGGGTAATTTTTGCGCACTTTAAATGCGCCAAAACCCTCCTTAGAGTAGGCCAATTTCGCCCATCTTCGAACTTAGCCTTTCGATTGCCAAGATAGATTTTTTGTGCAAATTTGAGCTGTTTATCTCAATTCTATCGAGAGTTATCGTCTGGAGTGACACATATATAAATAAATATATATATATATACATATAAAAAAGTGTTAAATTTCAGGAATCGTTTTAGAATGGTCTGAAACGGATTTCTATGAAGAAAATTTCCAAAAATTTATATTATTTAAATTTCGAAGCCATTGCAATAGCTTCATTTTCTTTGAAAATTCGCTAATATTGAAAATTGGCGACCGAAACAGAAAAACCGTGGGGCAAGTTTTATCCAAGTGAATTTGATGCTGAGACGCTGGCTGAAGGACGAAGGCGAGCGTCTGTCAGGGCGGGAGGGGTGGGGAAGCCACCCTTCTTTGGATCATGACCAGGTATAGCGAGAGGGCGTAGTCCCCCGAAACTTCGCACCCGCCCTCCAAAATCTTCGTATCCCCCACTGAACTCGAAAAATAAAACCAGTACCTAGGTATTTAGTCAAGTGTCTAGAAGTGTGTTGTGACAGTCTCATCCTCGTGATCACGCTTGTTTTAGCGAATTTTCAAAGAAAATGAAGCTATTGCAATGGCTTCGAAATTTAAATAATATAAATTTTTGGAAATTTTCTTCATAGAAATCCGTTTCAGACCATTCTAAAACGATTCCTGAAATTTAACACTTTTTTATATGTATATATATATATATTTATTTATATATGTGTCACTCCAGACGATAACTCTCGATAGAATTGAGATAAACAGCTCAAATTTGCACAAAAAATCTATCTTGGCAATCGAAAGGCTAAGTTCGAAGATGGGCGAAATTGGCCTACTCTAAGGAGGGTTTTGGCGCATTTAAAGTGCGCAAAAATTACCCAAAAATCCCCAAAATGTTATTTTCCAACAAGTGACCCCTCATTTTTAAGGTTTTTGCACGCTGAACACGATGGTGGAATCGGATTTTAGATATCTTGATCCGTTCTCAAATTAGAGCATTTAAAGTGCGCAAAAATTACCTAAAAATCCCCAAAATGTTATTTTCTAACAAGTGACCCCCTCATTTTAAAGGTTTTTGCACGCTGAACACGATGGTGGAATCGGATTTTAGATATCTTGATCCGTTCTCAAATTAGAGCATTTAAAGTGCGCAAAAATTACCCAAAAATCCCCAAAATGTTATTTTCCAACAAGTGACCCCTCATTTTAAAGGTTTTTGCACGCTGAACACGATGGTGGAATCGGATTTTAGATATCTTGATCCGTTCTCAAATTAGAGCATTTAAAGTGCGCAAAAATTACCCAAAAATCCCCAAAATGTTATTTTCCAACAAGTGACCCCTCATTTTAAAGGTTTTTGCACGCTGAACACGATGGTGGAATCGGATTTTAGATATCTTGATCCGTTCTCAAATTAGAGCATTTAAAGTGCGCAAAAATTACCCAAAAATCCCCAAAATGTTATTTTCTAACAAGTGACCCCTCATTTTAAAGGTTTTTGCACGCTGAACACGATAGCGAAATCGGATTTTAGATATCTAAATCCGTTCTTAAATTAGAGCATTTAAAGTGCGCAAAAATTACCCAAAACTAGGATAATCATTAAACTCTTACCCCCACCCCCTTAGAGTGGTCAGATTGAAAAATGTGAGAAGTATTAATTGAAGACGAGAGTTCGAAGCAAAAAAGGGGGAGGCAAACGATTAGTACAACTCCTTGAATTTACCCACAGCGATCAAATAAATAAGCACTTAGTACAATTACGTAATAAACAAACGGTAGAATCAGGATGGACAAAACGTACAAATTAAAATAAATACGAAGAGAATATACATAGAAAACCAAATTTTAGACCGAAGTTTTCCTTTATTCAAAACCATAGCCATTAATTCGAATATTTCTTTGAAAATTCGCTCATTAAGTCATGCTGCATGACTGATTTTTTTGCTTCCGAGTCTGCGAAGCAGCGGAAGCCTTGTGTTCACTTTCGTGAGCCAAAAAATTTTTGTCTTCAGAAATCAAAATTTCCACTTGCATTTTGCGTTTCAAAGCCTACTGAACAAATTTGGTTCCGTGTCTGTCGGTCTGTGAGTCTGTGAGTCTGTGAATCTGTGAGTCTGTGAGTCTGTGAGTCTGTGAGTCTGTGAGTCTGTGAGTCTGTCCGCATTTCCTTGTTACAGCCATAACTTCCACGATTTTGAATTGATTCAGCTCAAATTTCGAGGGATGGTGCGGATAAGGCCCCTTGAGGTCCCATACAAATTTCAACATGATTGATCCAGCGGTACGCCCTGCGCATGCGCTAACGTTAAATTCAACAAACACGCATAACTTTCACAATTTTGATTCAATTTCGCTCAAATTTTCAAGGATTGTTTGGACAAGGCCTAGTGAGTTCCAGTATGAATTTCAGCATGATCGGACCCTCGGTGCGCTCTGCGCATGCGCTGGCGTGAAATAGATTCAATTTCCTTGTTACAGCCGTAGTAACCAAAGATTTCACCCAATTTCAATGTAATTCTCAGGGATTAAGCGGGTAGGGCCCATTGAGGTCCCATATAAATTTCAACATGATAGAGCCAGCGGTTCGCCCTGCGCATGCGCTCTGTCTGTCTATCTGTCCTTCTATGCACGGCCAAACGGCTCGACGGATATCGACCAAATTTGGCACGAATATCCAGTAGGCTCCCAAGTTGTGCAACGTCGCATTTTCAATTCCCTGACCATAGCGGAACTATGGTCGACCATGGTCAACTCCTGAATGGCTTGACGGATATCGACCAAATTTGGCACGAATATCCAGTAGGCTCCCAAGTTGTGCAACGTCGCATTTTTAATTCCCTGACCGTAGCGGAACTATGGTCGACCATGGTCAACTCCTGAATGGCTTGATGGATATCGACCAAATTTGGCACGAATATCCAGTAGGCTCCCAAGTTGTGCAACGTCGCATTTTTAATTCCCTGACCATAGCGGAACTATGGTCGACCATGGTCAACATCGTTAATTGAAATGGTAACCCCTATTTTTTATCGCGTATTCGTAATCTACGTGAAATTCTATCTACGATCGACCCTTCGGACTACCCCCGCGGTCGACCATAGCGCATCCATGGGCCCCTCCATGGTCGAATCCCGAATTGCTCAACGGATATCTACCAAATTTGGCACGAGTATCCAGTAGGCTCCCAAGTTGTGCAACGTCGCATTTTTAATTCCCTGACCATAGCGGAACTATGGTCGACCATGGTCAACTCCTGAATGGCTTGACGGATATCGACCAAATTTGGCACGAGTATCCAGTAGGCTCCCAAGTTGTGCAACGTCGCATTTTTAATTCCCTGACCATAGCGGAACTATGGTCGACCATGGTCAACTTCGTTAATTGAAATGGTAACCCCTATTTTTTATCGCGTATTCGTAATCTACGTGAAATTCTATCTACGATCGACCCTTCGGACTACCCCCGCGGTCGACCTTAGCGCATCCATGGGCCCCTCCATGGTCGAATCCCGAATTGCTCAACGGATATCGACCAAATTTGGCACCAATATCCGGTAGCCTCCCAAGTTGAACGTAGGCGCATTTTTAATTCCCTGACCATAGCGGAAATATGGTCGACCATGGTCAACTCCTGAATGGCTTGACGGATTTTGATAAAATTGGGCACAAATACCCGGTAGGGTATGGGATTTTTCCGTCGTTTGTTGGTTCCACGATACTGCGTACAGCGAATCTCGGATAGCGAGCGAAGCGAGCGGTCAGGCTAGTTATGTATAATGGACGTAATGTATTATGGAAGTCATGTTATGTATAATATGTATATTTCATGTAATGTTATGTAATGTAATGTTATGTAATATGTATATTTAACGTTATGTAATGTTATGTAATGTACTGTAATGTAATGTAATGTTATGTTATTTTGCTTCCGAGTCTGTTCTATTTTATAATGGGTCACTCTGATTGTGACGAGGAAGCTCCTGTGCCATCACCTTGGCAGTGTATTTTTTTTGAGTTTCGTTGCTCTCGTGTTTTGGATTCAAGCCATGGTGAATAAACGGTATTCAAAAAAGAAGAATATCCTAAAACTTTCAGCCGGCAAGCGAAGAAAAAAGGATTATTACAATTTTGAAGCAACGCGGGCTAGGTGAGTGAGTATTATTTTATTTTTGAGGAATAAATGACTTATTAGAGCCCTTACACTTTATAAGTCAACTTCATAAGTATCTGATACAAAAGCATACCTATATACAATTTTATGAATCACGTGTTCTGATAACTTATTACAGAAGCCAAGTTCATGAGGGTCTCCAGAGCTCAACAATTGACTCTGAACAGACACGGAACAACCTAGAAGAACTACCGTAAGAATACCAAAATATTCTCGTTGTTTCCGATTTCAGGTGGGCGTTATTACGGAACGTTATTTCCCTACATTACGCGAAGAGTCCGGGAGCCTTGTACAAAAAAATGGGGTTAGCTGGAATCAATCGCGTCTTTTTTGGCCCCCCATAAAAGCCTCCAGTTCCTCGTATTCAAAAACTCTGGAATTGATTCCAGGTAGAATTTACATGACTCACGGACTAGTAGAGTTACATAGGATAATGGTGGTTTGGTCATGTTTCCAAAATGTTTCGAAAACTATCAATTTCGTGTAAGAACATGCAGATAAGTAGTAAAGCTATAACAACTTTTCGCACGTTGGTTTCCTAGTCATGTTCTGAATTCAACATTTCCCGAGAATTCTACCGTGAACGGACCAGTGGTCCATGTCCTTCTTACTGTTTCTGACGTCACCTACTTGTAGATCTATGTCCACTATTGAAGAATGTCATTATATTTTATTACAGTGGTACAGATAACTCTAGTCTCCAGAGCTCAACGATTGATTCGGAACAGATGGTTAACAATACCTGAATGGGACACGTGAATGATTTTTGAAGCTCAAATTACAAAATCGCATTACTCTCTGCAACTGGAATATTGATGTTCCTATTTTTTGTTCCTCATAGTTAAGTACTTACTTCGTATGTTTTTACTTTGTATGCTTTGTGTTCCTCAAACTTTGGGCGTTCCTCTTATATTATGGCCTACTCATACTAATAAATTGATAGCTACGAGTTGTAACAGTTTGATTTTCCCTGATGACCTTTCATAAACGTAATTTTATGTACGTACGCCTCAAGCTTGTCGATCTTCAACAGTGTGAAGATCACTGTGAAGATCATTATAAAATTTATTTTTGCAGACCAGCGTACCTATCCACTACTTACTTACCTAATGAATGTATCAAGTTTACAG
The DNA here is from genome assembly GCA_954871275.1 of Leptopterna dolabrata. Classification (NCBI taxonomy): domain Eukaryota; kingdom Metazoa; phylum Arthropoda; class Insecta; order Hemiptera; family Miridae; genus Leptopterna; species Leptopterna dolabrata. The sequence continues at coordinate 153,225,175 of OX940974.1, forward strand.
AGGGCTATTACTGAACGGAAAGTGACGAAATTCATGGATTTCCTGCCTACTTGTTCCAGCTAATTTTCTCGTGAAACAAATTTTTTACCTAAATGTACATACATATTCATTAAAAATAGGTACCTACATAACCAATACCATAGTGCATAACTAATCCATATTGATAGTAATAGAATAGAAACTAGAAGGAAGTTCTCATACAAACATTTATGTAGAATAACAGCCCAAAATAATCGGCAATTTGAAACAAGAAGGTTTTTCCAATTAGATGATGGGTCGTGCAGTGAGCAACGAAATAGTACCTACCTACCCTTTTAGTTCTTGGTAGCCAGGAGCTAATAAAAAAAAAAATCTAGCAGAGGGGAGCTCACAGGTTGCGTGACCCCTCACACCCCGCACCGCCAACTCGGCCGACTGCCCGCCGTCTCCCTTCCATGTCCAGCTCCAAATTCACAGCATTTTTGATTTGTCCCCACGGTTTTTCTGTTTCGGTCGCCAATTTTCAATATTTTTTTATGGCGATGGTTCTAAACGATAGTGGACAGTTGCCCCCAGACGGGATGTACATGTTTTCGTCAAAAAAATCAGTCTTAACTATTTAAATTTAATTTTATAGGTAAAATTTTTAAAAAAAATTTCGAAAAAAAAATTTTAGTTTCACTACCCGGTTGTGATTTTCTGAAAGTAACCCAAATAATTTTTCAGATTGAAAATCGGTTGAAATTTGAATGGTTGAGAGTTGATTTAAATTTTAGGCGATCGCAGTGCCATCTCTTATCGTAGAATCTCACTAGAGGCCCTTCCACATTGGCCTTAAGCACCTATAAAATTCCAGACACGGAACTCAACTTCGACAAGACCGTTTTTGGTTGGAGCATGCAGGTGCCACGACGGACTCCTATGAGTTTCAGAGCGATCGGAGTGATAGCTGAGTGTGCGCATGCGCGAATAACGACAACCTCGTTATGCTCATTATCTCAAGTACTATAGGTACCATTCAACCGATTTCGATTATGACAATTCGGAAGATTATGTAGGAGTTTGAATAAAATGGTGTTTGGAGACAATAGTAGTACTTACTATCTGTGCATGCGACAACAATAACTCCTAGCAACTCCTGTACACTCGGTTCTATTGGCCGATTTCAATGGAATTTTCCGTTGCTATTCGGGTAGAATCCCAAACCGTTCCCTATGAATTCCACAGTGATCAGAGTAATAAGATCTGAGCTATCGCAACCTTGAAATACTATTAAAATTAAACACAATTTTTCAACACCTATTTTGACCCAGTTTGATAGGTAGTTCGGGGTGGTTCAGTCTTGTACTAACCCTGCTGTAGTGAAAATTAACGTGAAACGACATTGCTCGCCAACTTAGCTAACCTTTTCTCCTTCTCTAAACTGGATTTTTTACCAGAGAAAAGTGTTCTTTAAGCGTAAAAACGATCAAAAATCAAGGGACTACAAATTATAATGATTTTGTTAAAGTTTAGAAAACTGAAAAAAGTTCTACTTCTTATTCCCACGAAAAATTAAAGACATTTAAACAGTGGAAACATGAAGAAATAGTGGCGGTGCAAACTGAAGATCTCACCAAAGGGAAAAAAAAGTTCAACCCGAAGTTGGGCCATTTCAACAAATCCGCTGTGTAGAGCTACATAACGATTCTTCTGTTTAATCAGCGGCTGTTGTGTGTACTGCGCCTCCCACTAAAAGCAGAGGTACCTACTTACCTATCTGTTCAGCACAGCACTTTGTCGCTAATGAGAACATTTGAGAAGAAAATAAAACAGAAACAAGACCTGGTAACACCAAGGTGGTTGCAATTAGGAAAGTACTTATTAGCGTTGTATCTCTAACACGACAAATCCCTGAGCAATTGACGTTTTACAACTCGTTGATATGCCACATTAGAGGTTTGCGGCCTATCATAGTCAAACGAAAGTCGATTGGAAATTGGAAAATAATTACACTGGTGAATTGAAATCTTGTTACGACATTTTCCTGTGTACTCAGTACTGGCATCAGTGGAAAGGAATTTCCGGTCTCTTGGCTCATAATCCTCAATTAAGAACCCTTGGGACTGGATTACACGATTACTCCATGCCACTGAATTGATTATAAGGTTCCCCCCAACATTTACATAATACTTTTTTAATTAATATTTCTCCACTGTTCACGATATACGATAGGTATTAATTGACGTACACAATTTGTTTCCACAAAATGCAACGCAGCAATTCAATTTCGCGCATATGGAATGGCAATTTCTTCAAACACTGTGGAATCAGAGCGAACGATATTTGAGGCTACTTGCATAAGCAATTAAAATTTCATTGAAATCAGTCGACTAGAACCGGGGATACAGGCTTACAGGGGTTTCGTTACAATTAAGGCGTTAAGGACACTATTAGTCTGACCACTATTAAGTTCATAAGGGGCTATTTGGGACCCAAATTCTGATGTTGACGACATACGTAGAGGACCGCTTGGAAGCCACTCCACGATCCCTGTCATCGTAATTGGCTAAATAGCAATGGAATGCCAGATATTTCATGTTTGTTACACTTGCAAACTGATACAATCCAAACGTTGCCATATTAAGGGGGGATGAATGATTAATTTATGATTTTTGAAACCGATGGAAAATGCTTGATAATCTGGTAAATTAAAGGATTGATTGAGAAGGTATACGCTACTTACGAAATTCGCACATATGGTCATGATCCTAACTGTTTTGGTTTATTATTCTGTGAATAATACACCTATGTAATCGCTCAGCGAAAAATTTTTATAACACCCCCTCAAAATTTTTTCTTTTCCGTTTCAAGGTGCGTAGACTCCAAAAATGCAATGTCCGCCCGCCGTACGCCGTCCGCCCTATCACGTGTACCGGCTTTTTTTGGTCTAAAAAAATCGTTCTTTCGCACACAAGCTCCATGTGGGCCCTAGTTGTGTCCCAAAACTTTGCAGCCCGATCGGAATATACCAAGGGGTGTTATGAGTGAAAATGGGTATAAAAATAGGTAATTTTTGTGTTTTAGTAACATGTTAGTAACATGAGCGTTTGATGTATCGTTTTCCATGTTTTTTGGGACAAGAAGACCGAATATGAAGTCCATTTTGACCAAAGAGTGGAAAATTGAGGTTCTACCAATGGTTCTACTCCCAAAAACGATTTTTTATGAGTCAAAAACTTGGGAAATTGTCTGAAATCACCATCAATTTGTATAACACTAGAAAAATTGTCAACAGGTGAACCAAGACAATTATACCAGTGATCAAAGATAATTTGAGGAAAAAAAAAAATTGTATCTAATTCGTGTTTTGGGGGACAAAATTGGTGGAAAAAAAAAATCAGAAAAATCTATTTAAATTATTTCACATGAAAGAAACAATTAATGAACAGCCAAAATTTGTGTAGGTATGTCCAGTAGGATAATAAACACATGTGACAAGGACTTTGCAGCGTTTTGGTTTATTATTCCGTGAATAGTACACCTATGTATTCGCTAAGCAAAACATTTTTATAACACCCCCTCAAAAAATTTCTTTTCCGTTTCAAGGTGCTTAGATTCCAAAAATGCGATGTCCGACCGCCGTACGCCGTCCGCCTTATCAAGTGTACCGGCTTCATTTTAGGTCCAAAAAAGGCGTTCATTCGCACACATGCTCCATTTGGGCCCTAGTTGTGTCCCGCAACTTTGCAGCCCGTTCGGAATATACCCAGGGGTGTTATGAGTGAAAAATGGGTATAAAAATAGGTACTTTTTGTGCTTTAGTAACACGTTAGGAACATGAGCATTTGAAATATATTTTTCCATGTTTTTGGGGACAAGAAGACCGAATATGAAGTCGATTTTGACCAAAGAGTGGAAAATTGAGATTCTACCAAATGTTCAGCTCCCAAAATTGATTTTATTATGAGTCAAAAACCTGGAAAATCGTCTGACATCACCATCAATTTGTATAATTACACTAGAAAAAGTGTCAACACGTGGATCAATACGATTAATTGGCACTACCAATGATCAAAGATAATTTGAAAAAAAAAAAAAGGAGCGTACCTAATTCGTGTTTTAGGGGCCAAAATTGGTGGAAAACATCAGAAATAGCTATTTCAATTATTTTACATGAAAGAAACAATAAATGAGCAGCCAAAATTTCTGTACGTATGTCCAATAGAATAATAAACGCGCGTTTTTGGTTTATTATTTTGTAAATAATAAACCTATGTATTCGCTCAGCAAAAAAATTTTATGTACCCCCCTCAAAATATCTTCTTTTCCGTTTCAAGGTGCGTAGATTCCAAAAACGCTGCAAAGTCCTTGTCACATGGGTTTATTATTCCATTGGACGTACCTACATCAATGTTGGCTGTTCATTAATTGTTTCTTTCATGTGAAATAATCGAAATAGCCATTTCTGATGGTTTCCATTAATTTTGGCCCCTAAAACACAAATTAGGTTTTTTTTTTTTTTGGTTTTTTTTTTAAACTATCTTTGATCATTGGTAGTGCCATTTAATCGTCTTGATCCACGTGTTGACACTTCCTCCAGGGTTACCATTCAAACTGATGGTGATTTCAGACGATTTCCAAGGTTTTTGACTGATAAAAAAATCAATTATGGGAGCTGAATGTTAGGTAGAACCTCAGTTTTCCACTCTTTGGTTAAAATCTACTTCATATTCGGTCTCTCGTCCACAAAAACATGGAAAACGATACCTCAAAAGCTCATTTTACTAATATGTTACCAAGACACAAAAAGTACCTATTTTTATACACATTTTCACTCTTAACACCCCTGGGTGTATTCCGATCGGGCTGAAAAGTTTCGGGACACAACTAGGGTCCATATGGAGCATATATGTGCGAAAGAACGACTTTTTTAGACTGAAAATGAAGCCTGTACAGGTGATACGGCGTACGGCGGACGGACATTGCATTTTTGGAATCTACGCACCTTGAAACGGAAAAGAAAAAAGTTTGAGGGGGTGTTATAAAATTTTTTTTGTGCGAATACATAGGTGTATTATTCACTGAATAATAAACCAACATGCGATGTCCGTCCGCCGTACGCCGTCCGCCGTACACCGTCCGCCGTATCACGTGTACCGGCTTCATTTTTCGTCTAAAAAAGTCGTTCTTTCGCACATATGCTCCATTTGGACCCTAGTTGTGTCCCGGAACTTTGCAGCCCGATCGGAATATACCCAGGGGTGTTATGAGTGAAAATGTGTATAAAAATAGGTACTTTTGGTTTATTATTCTGTGAATAATACACCTATGTATTCGCTCAGCAAAAAATTTTTATAACCCCCCCCTCAAAATTTGTTCTTTTACGTTTCAAGGTGCGTAGATTCCAAAAATGCAATGTCCGTCTGCCGTCCACCGTACGCCGTACGCCGTCCGCCGTATCACGTGTACCGGCTTCATTTTTGGTCTAAAAAATCGTTCTTTCGCACACATGCTCCATTTGGGCCCTAGTTTTGTCTCGAAAATTTTCAGCCCAATCGGAATATACCCAGGGGTGTTATGAGTGAAAATGGGTAGGTATAGAAATTAGGTACTTTTTGTGTCTTAGTAACATTTATAGTAAAATGAGCTTTTGAGGTCCATGTTTTTGGGACGAGAAGACCGAATATGAAGTCGATTTTAACCAAAGATTGGAAAACTGAGGTTCTACCAAACGTTCAGCTCCCAAAATTGATTTTTTATCAGTCAAAAACCTTGGAAATCGTCTGAAATCACCCTTAATTTGTGGATCAAGACGATTAAATAGCACACACTACCAATGATCAAAGATAATTCGAAAAAAAAAGAGCGTACCTAATTCAAGTTTTAGGGGCCAGAATTGGTTGAAACCATCAGAAATATCTATTTCAATTATTTCACATGAAAGAAGCAATAAATGAACAGCCAGCATTTCTGTAGGTGAGTCCAATAGAATAATAAACCCTTGTGACAAGGACTTTGCAGCGTTGGTTTTAGTAACATGTTAGTAACATGAGCTTTTGGGATATCGTTTTCCATGTTTTTGGGACGAGAAGACCGAATATGAAGTCGATTTTAACCAAAGATTGGAAAATTGAGGTTCTACCAAATGTTCAGCTCCCAAAATTGATTTTTGATCAGCAAAAACCTTGGAAATCGTCTGAAATCACCATTAATTTGTGGATCAAGACGATTAAATAGCACGCACTACCAATTATCAAAGATCAGTCAGTTTTTATGCACAAGGGGGAAGGGAGTGAAATATCGTAGGGTTCATAATGTAGTTATGTAGCTTAAGTGCGGACATCTTGGCGCGGCCCCCATACATGTACACAAACAAAGAATAATCGGCGTGTCAAGATGATGCGATTTTGAATCGATCAAGCCTATGATAACATTACGCGTAACCATGGAAACAACTGCGCTATGTATGTAACTGGGTGGGATGACATGATGAATCTAACTGCTGTGATCGACGTAAACTCGCTTATCTCAGACGAGTTTCTTTGACTGTGAAGGTACCTAGGGAATTGTAACGATAGACTGCTTCCGAGTTCACCGAAGTAGCGGATGCATTGTGATCACTTTTGGAACGAAAAAGTAGGTCCTTCAGAATCAAAATTTCCACCGGCGTTTTATACTTTTTTGAAGAAATTTGGACCTGTGTCTGTTCGACCTTCCGCTTATTCGCAACTCCTTGCAACGCACATACAAAATAACGCACAATTATACAGTATCTGATCCTCAACTCGCAGGGTAGTAGCGGGCTGTCCCGAGTTACAGTTCTCCGTCATGTATGGTGATTTTACATAGAATTCGGGTGATTTGCAGCAAATCTTCCCGATTTTTAGCTTTTCTGACGCACAAAAACTCAAATTTGATCCAATTTTTTTGCAATCATCCCTTCGACTTATTGGTAAGTACCAGTTTGGCGAAATTTTGAATTCTTTATCTCGTAGCCAAGGTCAGATATCTTGTGGAATTATATATATACACATGACTATACCTACCTCTACAAATCGCTAAAATATAAAAAGTATTTTCAATTTTGTTAACTTTCTGTAGTTTTTGTTGCTTTCCCTTTTTCCCTTATACGTACACACTGTGTTGTAGGATGACTCGTTGAGCTTGCAGTTTTTGGGGGATGACTAAAACCAGTCTTGGTAATAGGATTTTTGGTCTGCAATGTTTCGGTCTGAGATTGAACCCTATTCATACGGCTGTGTTCTAATCTTCAGGATGCACACTGATGTTATTTATTGTTGTGACTTTCTTTAATTTTTAATGTAGGGACAATTTTTTCGTTATCAGCTCCTTATATTTGGGGGGAAAAACGCTGCAAAGTCCTTGTCACATGGGTTTATTATTCTATTAGACATACCTACCTACAGGAATTTTGGCTGTTCATTTATTGTTTCATTCATGTGCGATAATTAAAATAGTTATTTTTGATGGTTTCCATCAATTTTGGCCCTCCAAAACATGAAATTTGCTCCTATTTTTTTTTATTTTCTCAAATTACCTTCTAGTATGGTTACACGCATTTATGTTGATTTAAGACAATTTCCCAGGTTATGAGTCATTAAAAAAAGTGAATTCTGGGAGCTGGACCTTCGTTACAACGTCACTTATTCACTCTCTGGTCAAAAATCAACTTCATATTCTGTCTTCTGGCCCTAAAAAACATGGAAAACGATACGTCACAAGATCATTTCTTTAAAACCTCAAAAAACCTCGAAACCCCTATTTTTATACCCACTTATCACTCGTAATACCCTTGGGTATATTCCGATCGGGCTGCAAAGTTTCGGGACACAACTAGGGCCCAAAAAAATGGAGCCTGTGTGTGAAAGAACCAATTTTTTTAGACCGAAAATAACATGGATGATACGGCGGACGGACATTGCATTTTTGGAACACCAAAAAGGGGTTTGCACCTTGAAAGGTAAGACAAAATTTTGAGGGGGTGTTACAAAAATTGTTAGTTGAGCGAATATAGGTGTGTTATTCACAGAATAACAAACCAAAATGTGTCGCAATAATCAATAACATCAGTTTGTCCATCCTGACGACTAGAACATAATATCCCTATGAACAGGGTTTGATCTCAGACCGAAACGTCACAGAATAAAAAAACGCTATAACCAAGACTAGTGTTGGTCATTAACCACCCTTCCCCCACAAAAGAATGTACATAACAGGTCTGCAAAAAGCTAGAAATCGGAAGGATCGGATTACGTGTCTTGTCGCATGGAGCGACAACATGCACAAGGAGAGACATCTGAGAACATGTGACCAGTGTGAAATTGCCCATAGAAATCCCAGCCACAGATTCGGGGCGCAAAGCATGCAACACGCAACACACCGAAGCAAGTCCATCCAGGCCGACCCCGTTTTTTAAATCAACATTAATATTGCATTCTACGACCAGACGAGTAAATATTATTTACCAACATGACTAACTGGCGACTAAGAGTAGTGAGTCTCCTTGAATGACGGTTAATTTCGCATATCGTTTTGAGCAAATGGCGAATATATCCCCAGAACCCACGAAACTGACATCTGTGCACACTAAGTTCTTATGGCTGATTGTTCTATCACATTCCCACTCACCAAATTCACATGGGGTACTCGATATATATTACTCTGACTACATCGGGAGTTTGGTGCCAATAGCTGCATACAGTTTGAGCAAATATTATATATATCCCCAGAATACCAAGGAATTTACATATTTACATACTAAGTCCTTATGGCTGATTGGTTCTATCACATTCCCACTCACCAAATTCATATGGGGTACTTGCCATATATTACTGTGACTACATCGAGAGTTTCATGACCATAGCTCGATATGGTTTTCAGCAAATATCAAATATATCCCCAGAATACCACGAAATTGACATGTTTACGTACTAAGTCCTTATGGCTGATTGCCTCTTCACATTCCCACTCTCCAAATTCACAGGGGGTGTTCGTCATATAATACTGTGACTTTATCCGGAGTTTGGTGCCGATAGCTCGATATGGTTTTGAGCAAATATCAAATATATCCCAAGAATACCACGAAATTGACATATTTACATACTAAGTCCTTATGGCTGATTGTTGCTATCACATTCCCACTCACCAAATTCATATGGGGTACTCGCTATATATTACTGTGACTACATCGAGAGTTTGGTGCCGATAGCTCGATATCGTTTTGAGCAAATATCAAATTTATATCCCCAGAATACCACGAAATTGACATATTTACATACAAAGTCCTTATGGCTGCTTGGTTCTATGACATTCCCACTCACCAAATTCATATGGGGTACTCGATATATATTACTGTGACTACATCGAGAGTTTGGTGCCGATAGCTCGATATCGTTTTGAGCAAATATCAAATTTATATCCCCAGAATACCACGAAATTGACATATTTACATACAAAGTCCTTATGGCTGCTTGGTTCTATGACATTCCCACTCACCAAATCCATATGGGGTACTTGCTATATATTACTGTGACTATATCCGGAGTTTCGTGCCGATAGCTCCATATGGTTTTGAGCAAATATCAAATATATCCCCAGAATACCACGAAACTGACATATTTACATACAAATTCCTTATGGCTGATTGGTTCTATCAAATTCCCACTTACCAAATTCACATGGGGTACTCTCTATATATTACTGTGACTACATCGGAAGTTTGGTGCCGATAGCTCGATACAGTTTTGAGCAAATATCGAATATATGCCCAAAATTTAACGAAATCGACATTTTTGCATACTCAGCCCTTATGGTTGATTGTTTCTAAAACATTCCCACTCACGAAATTCACGTGAGGTACTCGCTATACATTATTATGACTACATCGGGAGTTCGGTGCCGATAGCTCAATATTGTGTTGAGCAAACATCACATATATCCCCAGAATACTACGAAATTGCCATATTTACATATAAAGTCCTTATGGCTTTTTGGTTCTATTACATTCCCACTTACCAAATTCAATTGGGATACTCGCTATATTATTGTGACTACATCCTCCGATATATAGTTCTGAGCAAATATCAAATAATCCCCAGAATACCACGGAATTGACATATTTACATACAAAGTCCTTATGGCTGATTGGTTCTATCACATTCCCACTCACCAAATTCAAATGGGATACTCGCTATATTATTGTGACTACATCCGGAGTTTGGTGCCGATACCTCGATATAGTTGTGAGCAAATATCAAATAATCCCCAGAGTACAACGGAATTGACATATTTACATACTAAGTCCTTATGGCTGATTGGTTCTATCACATTCCCACTCACCAAATTCAAATGGGATACTCGCTATATTATTGTGACTACATCCGGAGTTTGGTGCCGATACCTCGATATAGTTGTGAGCAAATATCAAATAATCCCCAGAATACAACGGAATTGACATATTTACATACTAAGTCCTTATGGCTGATTGGTTCTATCATATTCCCACTCACCAAATTCAAATGGGGTACTTGGTATATATTACTGTGACTACATCCGGAGTTTCGTGCCGATAGCTCGATATAGTTTTGAGCAAATATCAAATATATCCCCAGAATCCCACGAAATTGACATATTTACATACAAAGTCCTTATGGCTGATTGGATCTATCACATTCCCACTCACCAAATTCACATGGGGTGCTCGCTATATATTACTGTGACTACATCCGGGGTTTTCTGTCGATAGCTCGATGTAGTTTCCAGGAAATATGGAATATACCTCCAAAATTCAACGAAACTGGCATTTTCCACATGTTTCAGAAACAATCAGCCATCAGGCCTCAGTATGCAAAAATGTCGATTTTGTGAAATTTGGGAGATTTATTCGATATTTGCTCAAAACCATATCGAGCTATCGGCACCAAACTCCCGATGTAGTCACAGTAATATATAGCGAGTACCCCATATAAGTTTGGTGAGTGGGAATGTGACAGAACCAATCAGCCATAAGGACTTTGTATGTAAACATGTCAATTTCGTGGGATTCTGGGGATATATTCGATATTTGCTCAAAACGATATCAAGCTATCGGCACCAAACTCCCGATGTAGTCACAGTAATATATAGCGAGTACCCCATGTGAATTTGGTGAGCGGGAATGAGATAGACCCAATCAGCCATAAGGACTTGTATGTAAATATGTCAATTTCGTGGTATTCTTGGGATATATTTGATATTTGCTCAAAACCATATCGAGCTATCGGCACCGAACTCCCGATGTAGTCACAGTAATATATAGCGAGTACCCCATATGAATTTGGTGAGTGGGAATGTGATAGCAACAATCAGCCATATGGACTTCGTATGTAAATATGTCAATTTCGTGGTATTCTTGGGATATATTTGATATTTGCTCAAAATCATATATCGAGCTATCGGCACCAAACTCCCGATGTAGTCACAGTAATATATATCGAGTACCCCATATGAATTTGGTGAGTGGGAATGTGATAGAACCAATCACCCATAAGGACTTTGTATGTAAATATGTCAATTTCGTGGGATTCTGGGGATATATTCGATATTTGCTCAAAACTATATAGAGCTATCGGCATCAAACTCCCCATGCAGTCACAGTAATATATAGCGAGTACCCCATGTGAATTTGGTGAGTGGGAATGAGATAGACCCAATCAGCCATAAGGACTTCGTATGTAAATATGTCAATTTCGTGGTATTCTTGGGATATATTTGATATTTGCTCAATACGATATCGAGCTATCGGCACCAAACTCTCGATGTAGTCACAGTAATATATAGCGAGTACCCCATATGAATTTGGTGAGTGGGAATGTGATAGCAACAATCAGCCATAAGGACTTCGTATGTAAATATGTCAATTTCGTGGTATTCTTGGGATATATTTGATATTTGCTCAAAACCATATCGAGCTATGGTCATGAAACTCCCGATGTAGTCACAGTAATATATGGCGAGTACCCCATGTGAATTTGGTGAGTGGGAATGTGATAGAACCAATCAGCCATAAGGACTTAGTATGTAAATATGTCAATTCCTTGGTATTCTGGGGATATATATAATATTTGCTCAAACTGTATGGAGCTATTGGCACCAAAACTCCCGATGTAGTCAGAGTAATATATATTGAGTACCCCATGTGAATTTGGTGAGTGGGAATGTGATAGAACAATCAGCCATAAGAACTTAGTGTGCACAGATGTCAGTTTCGTGGGTTCTGGAGATATATTTGCCATTTGCTCAAAACGATATGCGAAATATACCGTCATTCAAGGAGACTCACTACTCTTAGTCGCCAGTTAGTCATGTTGGTAAATAATATTTACACGTCTGGGCTTAGAATGCAATACTAATGCTGATTTCAAAAACGGGTTCGGCCTGGATACTGACACCTTGCTTCGGTACGTTGCGTGTTGCATGCGTCGCGCCTCGAATCTATGGCTCGGATTTCTATGGCTAATTTCACACTGGTCTTCTTGATTGGTTCTCATTATAAACCACACCTGAACAACTTTCGAAACTCGAACTAGGAAATCGATAAAGAGATAGACAATCCGGGCCCAATTTCGCATCAATAGAGCCGATTCTCCTTTTTACATTGTTACTTTTCGAATTTAGCGCCAATACGGTTACGCTTAGTTTCGGCGAATCAGCTGCCCCTTCCCCTCCGATCAGACGTGCGAAACTTTGTCACCCCTCCGGTCCAGCTAGTAAGTCAGTCACTCCCCATCTGCCGGACTGAGTGTGCAACCTTGACCACTTTCAAAGTTACAAGTTGTGTTCAATCACATTCATGTGTGTTCCATTCAGAGTACCCACTCTAGCTCGCACATATATTGACGGGAACGACAATCCCCTGAAAACCCCGATTTTCAGGGGACGACATTAATAATCATTAGTCTGTCTGTACATTGAAAAGAATTACGTATTGCTTCCGAGTCTATCAAGGTAGCGGAAGTATTGTGGTCACTTTTGGAACGAAACAACAAGAGGAAGTCCTACTAAATCAAAATTCCCGCTCGCGTAGTACACTTTCCTAACCTAATTTGGATACGTGTCCGTCTGTCTGCTATTCGCTACTTCTTGCAACGCACAAAACTTTACGAAAAAACGGTCGCCCCGAATAAAATTCGGGTAATTCTGAGGGTTCGTGTGGGTTTGGCCCTAAATTGTCCCATATGAACTGTATCAAAGTAGCTTTCGTCTGTTCATGCGTAAAAGAAAGAAAAAATATGAACATCAGAGAAATTTGTTTCTCTCAAAATGTGAGTGAGCTGGATATTTGAAGAGTATTTATAAATTGAAATACCGTGTTAAGTGGGCAGGTAGGGGATCGCTGAAATCCACAGCTGGATCGCCCATCGACGGGGGAAATGCTTGGAGACACGTAACAACTATGCAATGTAAACGTTGGTGACCACTTGGGGACTAGTAGCACAGGTGAAGGGAAAGGAGTAGTGCACTACGATAGTGACACCGACGAAGCCTTGGCTTACCATTATTTCACTGCCTTTTCTTGTTCAGATCATACGCACTTGGACATTTGCATGGATGACGACGTGGACCGTATTGGAAACCCGGCGTTACATTTTTGTTTTCCATTATTGTTGTTTATTGCCCTTGCCCCATAATAATGGATGGAACCTCCATCGAAGTGCCAAATCCCAGTGCAGAAATATCCTCAAATTGATCTCATGGCGATACAATGGAGCATGAGGTTCCGGAGAAGGACGTGAGCCACACTTTCACGATTTTGCCCATTTGAACTTCAAACAGAGGTCGAGAAACACCTCATCTTTCCCTCGTAAAAAATACGAGGGAAAGCAATTCATGCTTTGGGTTTGTTTAAGGGCATTCCTCCCGCCCCGTCGCATTGGTCCCCCAAACACGAGACTGCGCTGACGATCGAGGTGGCTGGAAGTGTCCGAGCGTGATTTTGTAAGAGCGCTGCAATCGCACGGGTCGTCCTGCCAAATTTTGACAGTTGTAACTGCCTAATTTGTTATCAATTCTATTATCTCGCTGATACTATGATTACTTGAGCTCCTCCTCTCCATGTCCTCTCCCTCTGCAAGTTTTCCGCTTGTCAGGTTATATCAGTGCGGGCCTTCTGTTGTTTTTAGTTTGTTCCTTCATTCCTTTCTTCTCTCACGTGGTTTATTCGTCGTGATTTCCGTCTAGTGTATCAACTGTATGCCTCCATCGCCGAAGAAGTGGATCAGGCGAAACATGGGTAACAAAGGCGACAAAAAGAGGCGCAGAAAGTAAGTTCATACCACAGATAATTAATTCTTATTGTATTTCCTGTATATAGCAACAAATTGAAATACTTATTACAGTAACAGTATGACATCTGTAAAGGTCTCTCAATAACGACACATCCTTGTTTATCCGCAAAAAGATTCCATTTTTACAGCCTGGAAAGTACCTATATCGAGTTCCTCAGTAAAGAATACGCCGGTATATACGAACCTTCCTTCATATATTATTATCAAGCTGAACGATTCAACTTTCACATGATGTTGGCTTAGTATAAAAATTACCTACCTATCACGTTTCCTCTGGGGCTCAAACTGAATTTTGCGGCCGACAGATTTCGTGTTAGTCTAATGATTGGCCCATAGTTTTGGAGTAAAACTCGGTTACCTAGCAGCCCACGAAAATCTTTAATCTTCGTTGGAAAGTTATCGTCAACTCTGCTGCTCGATCTCCCTCCACAACCTTCTGATTGGCTGAGGGATCCGTGGGTTTATCAATTTAGCATCGAACCATAAAAATAATAATATAGGTTTTATCCATACTTTTTTCCGTGAGGCGGAAATTCATAGAATCAAAGGGCCGTTTTGACTGCGTCAGGCGTACGGAGCCTCTCTGTTGTGTTTAATATTAGGTATACGTAATTGAAATGTTTACCTAGTCGGTATTATTTCTCGTCAAGTTAATTTCTGCAAATTTTCGAAGAAAAAAAAATCTAACACCCGCAAAATTTGATGGTTTTTTAAATCAAATTTAGAGTTGCCAAGTAGTAGTACTGAGGCGACGTTATCATTCCCCATCGTATCTATCTACACATATATTCTTCCTAATCTCCAGGACAGGGGCTCTTTATGCTGAATAACAACACTGACTGAATAACAGTGGGACAAAGTGGCAAGATAGTGCACACTGGCCTGGAGCTATCGCAGATTTTTGATTTCTGAATTCAACTGTTAATGAGGATGTAATTATTTTCACCTGGCTATATGATTTATGCAATTATTTTTCTGTTTATTTTGTTTCTTAAGTAGGTATGATTAGATAGGTATTCAAATTAATTTCTTTAAACATATGTAACAATGTATATTTACGGTGCCATGGTGTGCTCCTGCTGGTATAAATGAACTGTGTTCATTAGTTGATAGTTTTACCGCTTGTATCGTTTAGTTCGCTACAGTTTTAGAGGCTACCGTGCGTGGAGAAATCCCCACCTAGATACCCCATGAGTGACTCTCTCTCTCTCTTGCATCGGATGTGTCCTGTCACCATATTTATTATTCTTGCATCGGATGTGTCCTGTCACCATATTTATTATTAAAAGCGATTTGTTTAAGAAGTATAATTTCATTTTTGGTTTATTATTTTCAATAATGAACCATTGGAATCGAGCATGAAAAAAAACAAACTCAAACCGCTGATGAAACACAAACGGTGGGTACAGCTTCCGTACAAGTACGCAACCACGAGGGACATTTTATGTCTTAGCGCCCCCTCCCGCACCCACACCAAGTACTTCGTACTTAATTGTTTTGGTCAAGATTTCCAACGAATGGTAAACTCTGTCCTTGGGCGGTCACAAATGACAAAGAATCACGTTTCAATTTAAAAACAAGTACTTCGTACTTAATTGTCGCAGAACTATCACCTAGTCCGAACAGCCTTCAGTCCCAATTAGTTCGGATTAGCCGGACTCCACTGTATTATGTACGTAAACATTAATTTAAACAATCACGCTCATACCGCAGCTTGTTGGCCACGCAGTCCGCAGTGGTTAACGTAGTATGGTTAGGTAAATCGAGAGCTATCCAACGAGTGGTGAACGATTTTTGTACGATGATAACTGGCGAAGATAAAGTTCCGTAGCAACGAATCGGTTGTAAGCGAAAATCATCAGAAATATTTTCGTGACGTTGTTTCCGTTGCATGTCTCCGTTGCATGTCCCGCGTTTCATTTTCGAGTTTATGTAGCAAAGTAAAGACATAAAATGTCAAAAGCTTGAATTGCGAAGGCTTCAAAAAAAGTTACCTACATGCATTTCTGCTAACTGTTCATTCCCAGACGTTTCAGAGCATTCTGATTCCAACCGTGGATTTCAACATTTTATGTATGTAGGTAAACGTATGATGGTAGCTGGTAGGTAGGTGGGTATGTAAAAAAAAGATAAAAAAATCCTAATTAGCCCAAGTGTTGTTATTGCGGAGAAATTAATATAATTATCCAAGTCATAAGCTTCAACAATTGACCCATGTGGTCACGCTGTATGGCTGGAATTGCTCTGAACAAATGTTGGGATATATTGCAACTACCTACCTGTGATGCATATACTGAAATGTGTATTTAATTCTATAATCATTACTTGGTATGTACCTACATAACGTTATACCTATATTTTGTGTTTACAGGTTCAAAGGCAGCTGCAATTGACTGGCAGAAAGCTGTACTACTTTGCAGTTTACACTAAAGAACAAGCTAACATTTTTATTGTGAAAATAGAACGTGGTGACCAATTCTGGCTAGAGAAGATGGTTCCACAACTTGAACCCTTTGATCACAACACAGGTTACCTGAACTTGTCGAACCGATTCGAAAAGGTTCCTACATCAGGGCACCTTTTCATCCCGATGAAGGAACAGGAAGTAGTGTATGAAATTTAAATTGCACCTCTATACATAATATTACTATCAATGCCCGCTCGCTGCGAATGTACATAGAAACATACAGGTAGGATGATATAGCTCCCTACCTGAAATCTGTGTGTAGTAAAACTTTGTTTCTGTACTGGTCAGGCAAAAAATGATGAGTTAATTTTTCATGATTGAGTCCATATTAGTGAGTTATTCGGTCTGACTAAAGATAATAAGGTTGATTTGGCGAGAAATTTGAAAAATAGCCACCAGCAGTAAGTGCTTAAGCCCCGTTTAAATTTAAAGTTTAAGCCCCGTTTAAAGTTTTTCCATACCCAATATAACCAAGCCTACATTGAGTTGCATCATTGAACTGTTTTTTCAACCCCTATTCAGCAACATGTAGGTTATTTGATTTAATCAATTCGATACTTCTAATAATAAGGTTACCTGATTTATAGTGAAAGACCATTTGGTGTGAGATATCACTGTTTGGACATACCTACAGAAATATGATGGTTTCTACTAATTTCGGTCTCCAAAAACACGAATTAGGCTCCTGTTTTTGGCAAATTATCTTTGATCATTGATAATGCCATTTAATTGTCTTGATTCACCTGTTGATACTACTTCTAGTGTTATTATACCTACAAAGTTATGGTGATGTCAGATAATTTCAGGGTTTTTTTTGGTTTTATAAATTAGGAAACCTCAATAAAAACCTAAGAAATAGTGTAAATTGCCAACGTGTGGCATATGGTATCAAATCAGTCAAAATACCAAGCAGATACTCGATAGACATTACTCGAGTATTTCTAAGGTAGGTATTTTCTGTTCTCAGTTCATATCCAAACAACACTCGATCCTGAATCTGCCGAACAATGAGATATCTCAGCAAATGGTCTCTTTGACTGACTAAAAATCAGGTAATACTTAATATTCGAGGCCAGTCAAATATTTCGATGTAATATCACATTTTCCTGGTTCTTCATGAGCTTCTCTGCACCTGCAAAACTTTGTCACGCTCCTCTGTAAAATCATCTGTGTCGTGCGTCCCTCCCGGAACTACTCCTAGCAGATTTAAGTTCTCACAAATATTCCATAAGCCAACTTTAGTTCTTGCCAATAAACGGTACGAGTGGGGACACAGGCCGCAGGATCCAGTACACAACCTGGAGCCCCTCCATCCTCTCCCAACAGGGAGTTGGTAGGAGAAGGCTTCCGGGTCTATATAACCCAGGATC
The DNA here is from genome assembly GCA_954871275.1 of Leptopterna dolabrata. NCBI lineage: Eukaryota > Metazoa > Arthropoda > Insecta > Hemiptera > Miridae > Leptopterna > Leptopterna dolabrata. Next base: position 153,243,318 of record OX940974.1, read on the forward strand.
CTGCGACTTTTTACTCATTCTACGCTTCCTCTAGTCGCTGGCTACTCTCTCTCTCTCCTTACCACATCTCTCTCCTAAACCCAAAAGATCCAGAACATGGTGGAGGTTCGCCCTTAACCAGAACTGGCAAATTACCCTAAAAGATCAGTGGAGGTCCGCCCTTAACCGCACAAACATCCAAAAAGATCCAGAACATGGTGGAGGTTTCACCCTTAACCAGAGCTGGCAAATTCCCTAAAAGATCGGTGGAGGTCCGCCCTTAACCGCACAAATTCATCCAAAAAGATTCGGCTTACGGTGGAGGTCCGCCCTTAACCAGATGCCGACACATTCCCACCTCGCCTCTCGTGGTGAATTTGCGCCAATTTAAATTCATCACAGTGGTAACCTCCGACGTTCCCGCAACCTTCCTTTCCAACTCGTCACGATCTCGCACACTTCTCCAATGCTGAAAATCAACATTTACCAAATCTGCCATTTTCACTATTTTCGAATTTGAAATTTCAAATTTCAAATTGAAATTTCAAATCCAATTTCAAATTGAAATTGAAAAGTCGGAATTTTTAAAATTTAACATTCACTGATTTTAACTCCGACATCCCCATCACCATGCAGTCTCCTGCCGACCTCTCGCCGCCCCCCTTGTCCCCACCCCCTTCCTCTGCGCCGACCAACGCAACGCCAACCACCGCTGCGCCGCCTGCCGCCGACATCATGACCGCTGCGTCCACTCTCCCCCTCTCACTGACCCCTTTTTACACTCACGACCCTTCTTTATGGTTTTTTCAGGTCGACGCAGCCTTTTCCGCCACCGCCGTCCACAGCCAAAAGACGCGCTACTCCAGGGTCATCTCGCTTCTCCCATACGACATCCTGCTGCAAACCTCCGACATCTCCTCCGACAGCGCCACCGCCTACCACGACCTTCGCAGCCGCCTCACCTCCCTCTACCAACCTTCGAAAGTCGCACGCATCGCAGAGCTGTCGCTGCCCCACCACCTCGGAGACCTCAAGCCCTCCCACCTCTTCCACGGCTTGCGTCACCAGCTACGCGACGTGATAACCGCCGACGACACCCGAACCTTTTGGCTCCGGGCACTTCCACCCACCGTCCAGATCGCCCTCACAAGCCACCTGGACGCCGCCGACGACGACCTCCTCCGACTGGCCGACACGATCCACGACCTCACCTCTGCCGCCACGGTCAGCGAAATTCGCAACCCCGCACCCCGTCCACCCTCCTCCGATCGCCGGAGACGCTCCCTCTCCTCCGACCGCAGGCGCCGCTCCCTCTCCACAGATCACAGGAGGCGCGCTTCCCCCTCCGACCGACGTGGGCGCTCGCCCGAGCAACGTCGGGACCCCCCTCCGCCACGGCGAACCTCACCTCCCTCCTCTACCCAATGGCCGCGGAAGCAGTTACTCCCTGCGGACCACCCCCACCACTGCTTCTACCATGCGAATTTCGGGGAAAAAGCCCGAAATTGCACACCCCCCTGTGCCTTCCCGAAACATTCGGGAAACGCCGACGCCCACCGGTAAATCCGGTGGGCCCCCCTCCTCACACTCTCGGGGGGGACCACCGCACCCCCCCCCCCCACAATCGCAGCCCCTACAACCGACGCCGCCGCACCACCTCGACGCACTCGCCGCAACCGACGCAGCCGCACCGTCGCTGACGCAGCCGCACCGTCGCTGCCCCAACCGCCACCGACGCCGCCCCTACGACCCGGGCGACGCCGCACCCCCAACCGACCGCCGACGCTGCCGCCGACGCCGTCCGCACGAACCGGACAGCGCCACCCCTCCACGACCACACCAGCTCCGCCCTCCTCGATGCTCCCCACCACCGCAAGACTGTCTCTTTCGCCATTGAGCCGACCCCCACCCTCACCTACGCCCAGGCGCTTACACGCCCCCCTCCAGCCGCCACACCAACCCACGCCGTTTACCCCCACTCGGCCCCTTCCCACCATCGCCTTTTCGTGAAATGCGAAAAATTCAACCACACCTTCCTCATCGCCACGGGGGCGGCCCTGTCAATCTTTCCCAACTCCCTCCTCCGTCGGCAGGCGCGCTGCAACCGGCAACTGCTCTACGCCGCCAACGGGACGTCCATCCCCTCCTATGGCACCTACAAATACACCCTCTATCTCGGTAAGGTCGCCTATGCTTGGACGTTCACCGTGGCTGACGTGGAGAAACCCATCCTGTGGGCCGATTTTCTCTCCTATTTCGGCCTCCAGGTTGACGTAAAACACGCGCGCCTGCTCGACCCCTCCACCAATACCAACCTCCCCGGATTTATTAACGCCATATCACCACTCGACCAATCAACTGAACTCCTCAAAGCCTACAAACCCCGACCCCGCCCCTCCGCTCACCTTCAAACTATCCAACACCATATAGAAACGACAGGACCGCCCCTCTCCGCCAAGGACCGCAGACTCCACCCCCTCCAACTTACACAAGCCCGAGCACACTTTGACAAACTCATCGCCGACGGCATCGTCCGCCCCTCCAACTCCCCCTGGGCCTCTCCCCTCCATATAGTCCAGAAACCCGATGGCGGCATCCGTCCCTGTGGGGATTACCGGCGGCTCAACTCTCGCACAGCTCCCGACCTCTACAATGTCCCCCACCTCCGAGACTTTTAATCCCACCTCCACGGCGCCACTATCATCTCAACCATCGACATCGCCCGTGCCTTCCACCACATTAACATCTACCCCCCCGACATCCCGAAAACGGCTATTATTACGCCGTTCGGCTTGTTTGAGTATGTGAAAATGGGGTTCGGCCTCCGCAACGCCGCCCAGACTTGGCAGAGGTATATGGACCAAATCCTCCGGGGACTCCCCTTCGTCTTCTGTTTCCTGGACGATGTACTGATCGCCTCCCGCTCCCCGGAGGAACACCACGCCCACCTCCGCCAAGTCTTGGACATTTTCGCTGCGGAGGGCCTCACCATTAACATGGACAAATGTGTGATCGCACAACCAACCGTCCCCTGTCTCGGCCACCTCGTCTCCGCCTCCGGCATCACGCCCCTCCCCGACAAAGAACAAACCCTCCTCGATTCCCCCCCCCCCCCCCCCACGCACCGCTACGGAGCTACGACGGTTTCTGGGGATGATCAATTTTTACAGACGGCACATAAAACACGCCCCCCAGCACCAGAAACCGCTCGTAGCTGCCGTCCCCCAACCGGCCAAAAAAAATGACCGCCGCCCCATCGAATTGACCCCCAACCTCGACGCTCCTTTTCCCAATGTAAACAAGACCTCTCCGCCGCCTATCTTTTTGCCCACCCCGACCCCCACGCCCCCCTCTCCATCACCACCGACGCTTCCGATTGGGCCATCGGAGCAGTCCTCCAACAACACACTGGCGCCACCCCACAACCCCTTGGGTTTTTTTCGAAAACCCTCACCCCCCGCCAACAGAAATACTCAACGTTTGACAGAGAGCTCCTCGCCATCTACGAAGCCATTCTCCATTTTCGTGACTTCGTAGAGGGCAGGCAGTTCTCTGTCATAAAGGACCACAAGCCCCTCACACACGCCCTCCTCCAAAGTCGAAAAACCGCCTCACCCCGCCGCCTCCGGCAGCTAGAATTTATCGGCCAATTTGCTTCCGATATACGCTACCTGCCGGGGGCGGAGAACTGTGTGGCGGACGCCCTATCCCGCCCCACACCCGCGCCAGTGGAGGAACTGCTCCCCTTCCCCTCTCCACCCATCATCGCCTCCCACCAACTGCCCGAATCGGACCCCGCCCTCACCAACCTCATCGCCGCTGATAAGCTCCAACAACTGCCGCCCCACAACCTCTGGTGCGACGTAACGTCTGACACACCCCGCCCTTACGTCCCACCAGGCCTCAGGCGGCAGTTGTTCGACCATTACCATGCCCTACACCACCCCGGCATCCGCGCGAGCCGAGACCTTATCAAATCGCGGTACTTCTGGCCCTATATGAATACGGATATCCGCTATTGGGTCCTCGGGTGCCAGAGGTGCCAGCGATACAAGGTCTCGGCCACGCCCTCCGTTCCCCCCCAGCCAATCGACGACGCCTTGCCGTGGGAGCACGTCCACCTTGACATAGTAGGCCCCCTCCCCTCGTCGGAAGGGAAGAAATTCTGCCTCACCATGATCGACCGGGCGACAAATTGGGTTGAGTGCATCCCGCTCGCCCACATAACCGCGGACGCCGTCGCTAACGCGTTCCTAACCAACTGGATTGCCCGCTACGGCTGTCCGCGGACTGTCACGGTCGATCAGGGGAGGCAGTTTGAATCCGCACTCTTCACCGACCTACTCCACTCCCTCGGCATCGCTAAAATTCACACCACCCCATATCACCCCCAATCAAACGGCAAGATAAAGCGGTGGCACCTCGTCCTTAAGCAAGCCATCGCAACTTCCTCCACTACCCCCTCCTGGACCAAACACCTCCCCTACATACTCCTCAGCCTCCGCACCGCTCAAAGACCATCCGATGACATCAGCCCGGCCCAGCGGGCTTTCAAAGACCAGATCCGACTACCCGCCGACATTTTTCCCCCAAATTCCCCGTCAATTAACAGGGACCCTCCTCATCCAACCGACACCACCTACCCCAAACGATTCCACTCCGCCACGCACATGTACCTGAAAGAGCCCGGCATGCACAAAACCTTCCAGCCTCTGTACGCTGGCCCCTTTCAGGTACTCCGCACCTCAAACACTACCGCCGCCCTGTTAATTGACGGGAAACCATACACCGTCCCTCTTGCTCGCTGCAAACCAGCTCCCGTCCTGCCCAACTCTCACGATCCCTCACCCACAGTGCCTCCCAACAACCCCTAAATTACCCTCTATTGTATATATTCACTCCTACTATTGTATATATTCACTCTCTATTGTCTACATCCATCCATCCATGCTATTGTATATATTTACTCTCTATTGTCTACGTTCACTCCACACATTGTATATATTCATTCACTCCAACTATTGTATATATTCACCCTCTGTTATCTACATTCACTCCACCTATTTTATATATTCATTCATTCCACCTATTGTACACACATTATGCACTAGCCCTAAGTTTCTCATTGTAAATATTGTTCATTACTTCACCCCATCGTTACCTAGTTGTTAAGTGTTACCTAGTTTTAGTCACCCGCCTTCAGCGCTCATCCTGTCTGTCACAGCCTTCAGCCATTGTAACTCAGCGCCTTCAGCCCCATAATGTTTGCCATAGCCCTCAGCATCTGTTACCCTGCGCCCTCAGCCCTTCACAACTCTTTGTTTTTTTTTGCTCGAACTGGGGGGACCTCTGTCGTGAGTCCCTCCCGGAACTACTCCTAGCAGATTTAAGTTCTCATAAATATTCCATAAGCCAACTTTAGTTCTTGCCAATAAACGGTACGAGTGGGGACACAGGCCGCAGGATCCAGTACACAACCTGGAGCCCCTCCATCCTCTCCCAACAGGGAGTTGGTAGGAGAAGGCTTCCGGGTCTATATAACCCCGGATCCTGCGACTTTTTACTCATTCTACGCTTCCTCTAGTCGCTGGCTACTCTCTCTCTCTCTCCTTACCACATCTCTCTCCTTACCACATCTCTCTCCTAAACCCAAAAGATCCAGAACATGGTGGAGGTCCGCCCTTAACCGCTCAAATTCATCCAAAAAGATTCGGCTTACGGTGGAGGTCCGCCCTTAACCAGATGCCGACACATTCCCACCTCGCCTCTCGTGGTGAATTTGCGCCAATTTAAATTCATCACAATCTGTATTGAACGTTTTGCTAGATTAGCACAGATTTATAACACACTGATAATATAGAAGATAGCAAGCACCCTACCTGAAATAAGTGTATTTAGGAAAACTTCAGTTACATTACATTTACCAGATTTACAATTACCTTTAATATTATAGAAATGCCTTTCGTGATTTACTATTGTGTATTGTTTTGTTCAGGAAGACGGTCAAAATTGACGAGACATTCTATGTTCACAAGCAACTCCAGTCGTATACAGCAGCAAGCGAGTTTGAACTCCGATTTAAATAAACATGAACCTAGAAGGATTTCCGAATACCTACCTAGATTCAGGCTAATTTGAGCGATGCAACTACTCTTGAGCTTTGCAATTTACTTTTCTACAGCATACTTTGGTATTACGATTCCATGATGTAAATCATCATGACTACGAGTAGGTACATAGGTACCCTTCCTATAAGTACCACCTAATGCAATGTTACGAATGCCTGCTCTGACTCCTAGTATTTCTTTCTTATATCACTGTAAAATTCAACCCACTCAAACTTATCTGAACAAATCCTTAATCAAAATTGAGAGCTCTTCAGACCCTGTACCACACAGACATTACTCGAGAAAAAGTGTCCGGTATGAACTGTGATATATTTAATGATCAAGTTCCAAAGCGTAGTTCTGTCATCTATACAGGTAATATTTTGTCATTATGTTAGTATTTTGGTTCACACTTTTATCCTATTTCGCATATAGGGGTTACCGTCCTTTTTATCCATCAAGTCGAATCACTAGTAGTCACTAGTTCTAGTTTATTTGTTTAGATTTCGGTCATCGAATAAAACGTCGAGCACTTGAAAAGTTATTTGTTTCTACCTAATCCTCTTCCCATTGTCATTGAATTCAAAGTAGGTAGTGAAAGGTATTTTAATGATTAAAAGTAGGTACTTGAAATCATCATGTTAGATAATTTGTCTTGAAATTGATTCTGTTTTAATACAATAAATAGAACAATTAAGAGTTAGGCAGTGTGTAATCATCTTTAAAGAAGTCATGTTTAATTTTGAGGGAAGTGCACGTGTAAATAAAAATGAAATATTAAACATCGCACACTGCATGAGAGTGCCTAAATTGTTTTGTCTCGTGTTGGAAGGTCATTTCTTATGAAACGCGTCTCGCAGAGGTAGGTACCTACTTCGTGTTCAGTCGATATATTCATTGATCACACATTGATTTACATACCGATAAATGTCTAATAAAAATCCTCTCAAAATTAAATACTTACCTAATGTAAAAGTACCTCAGACAATAATAAGTACCTAAAACTAACTGCATGGGTCTGAGACTGATGATGCCACTCAAGGTAAGTTTAGAGGCTTTCCTATAATATTATGTAGGTACCTACCTAACCAACAAGTTCGAGCAGAATAGCGAAAAAAGAAGAAAATTAAGTAGGTACCTTCCTCAATCCTCAAATACTTCCTCAAATGAATTTAGGTAGGCACTGAATGATTGTGGCGTCAACTTTTGACCTACCTAGCAGATTATTTTTCAAATAATTGTTTACCTAACTTCAAACTATCTTACCCTATTTTTTTGCTAATGATATACATACCTTAACTGATAAGGTAGGTAGCTATGAAGAATCAACAACTTTTATGTTGAGTGTAGCTTTAATTAGGCAACTATGTACTCAAAATAATTGGAAAAATGTTTAACCAACCTCAATCGACCATACCTCAATGTGATGGGTTTTTCACTCCGTTCTCCACTTTCTCCGAATAGTGTAAAGATACCTACGTATTTGTTGTCTCTAACCATTGTCGCCCAACCTTGTGAAAACTACGATGGTAAATTAGTGAAGCAAAAAAAAGCTGATGTCCAAGCAGTAGAGGAGGTTGGCTTTGATGGGGAAGGAGGGGTAAGCCGAGTGCCAGCTTGGAGAACGAATATTCTGAAGGAAAGCTTCTCAGTCAATCGTTACAGCGTTGCCAATTCGTTCTGGGAGTGCTGCAACACCGCATTCACCCTCTGACCAAGGACGTTGAAAATTACCCGACCCACAACTGGGAAGTAACAGAACCATGGACAGTATATGGGGAGGGGAGCATCCACGATGAGCCAGCAGCTATCCTTTCATTACCTGCCGCCAAAGCCGGAGCCCCTATTTTGACGCCCTTTTTCAAAATCGTTGAAATGTATTAACAATTTTGCTAGCTCGTTTTACAAGTTATAACTGCGTTCATTGAATTTAATGATTTATTAGCCTTCCAAAAATCCCCTACGAAAGGCATTTTGATTTAAAAAATTTGTGGCCCAATTTAAAATTTCATTTTTGTTCAAATCTGATGAATTTTTGTGATCGGTTGACGTAGGGGCAATTCCCAACTAATATAGTGAATTTAAAATTGTTTCCCATAACTGTAAGTAAATCACAGCCTGAGAAAACTTGTAAATAGTGTTCTAAATTGTCGCCCAGCCTGTTTCAATCAATACAGTGCCTTCTGCAACTTGCATACTCTTTCGCCTTGGATTGATCTTGGGGACTGTGAAACCTGCATTAAAGGGAAATTTTCGAAGCTCCCATTCCCTTCAAGGGAAGAAACAAAAAAATTGGAAGCTCTCGAAATCATACACTCCGATGTCGTCGGACCTATGCGTTGCAAGTCTCCAGGTGGTTCGCAATATCGTCACATTTATTGATGGATACTCCCGCGACGGTCATGTTTACTTCCTAAGACAAAAGAATCCTAAGACAGAATAAGTCCTTCAATACTTCAAGGAATTCAAAAATGAAGTTGAAAACGTCCTAAATAAAAAGATAAAATACCTCCAAAGTGACAACGGTCGAGCCGAGTATGTGAACAGTGAATTCGATCAATTTTTGAAGGATTCCGGTATCATACGTCGCCTGTCAGCTCCTCGAGCTCCAGAACAAAACGGGTTGGCAGAGCGTCGAAATGGAGTGTTATTAGACAAAGCACGATGCCCCATGCTTGAATCTAAATTGCCGCCAATGTTCTGGGCTGAAGCCATTTACTGTTCAAACTTCTTATTGAATAGGTGTCCATCAAGAGTCCTAGACCATCAAACTCCATTCCAGATGTGGACAGGGCGCATACCGTCTGTTCGCCACTTGCAGGTCTTCGGTGCCAAGTCATTCGTCTTGAACAAAAGTCCTGGCAAAGACAAATTCCAAGCGAGAGCCGAGGAAGGCATTTTACTTGGTACTATGAAGTGTCAAAGGCATACCGAGTTTGGGTGCCCCCAAAACACAAAATATTGATCTCTCGGGACGTCAGTACAGGTTCTACTACACTGAGAAATCCTCTGAAGATCCATTTCCATCACTGTAAGACTCCGAAAAACCGAAGCCGAACCCACCAGGCGAGCTGATGATTGACGTGATTACAAAAGGCAACAACGGGGTCAAACCAACTGAAGAGGAACACGAAAACCGTGAAGAACGGACAAGTGAAGAAGAAGTTGAAGAATGCTACAATCTGAGAGATATAACACAACTGAATCCCCCTGTATGACTGAAAGATTTTGAAGTTTCTTTTCTATCTCAAACAGAAGCATTGGAGGGGGCGGATGCGAAATCTTGGGAAGAAGCAATAAAGAGTGAAATCAGAGCACATGGAAAATAACGAAGAGAGTGGACGGGTCAAATGTCATAGGAAATAAGATGGTGCTAAAGAACAAATACAAAGTGAACGGCGAATTGGAGCGTAGGAAAGCACGGCTTGTTGCCCAAGGGTTTTCCCAACGCCCTGGCGTCGACTTTACCGAAACCTATGCTCCCGTTGCAAAACTCAGCTCCGTCAGGCTGTTATTAGCACATGCTGCTGAGGAAAAGATGCTCATTCACCAACTGGACGTGTGCACAGCATATCTGAATGGTGAAATCACAGAAAGCATTTCCATGAAACCGCCGGACAATCTCGAAGCATTCCTTTCCGCCATCATCCTTGAAGAATCTGAGTCAGAAGACCACAGTATCATGAACAAGGCGAAACAGATGCTTCAGGACTACAGATCAATCCAAGGCAAAGGAGTATGCAAGTTGCAGAAGGCACTGTATGGATTGAAACAGGCTGGGCGACAATGGTTTCTGAAATTAGATTCAAAATTAAAAGAACTTGGTTCCCGACCCTTGCATGTACATGCGCAAATCAAGGGGAGAAAAAGTGCTGATTTCCGTGTGTGTGGACGACCTCTTCATAGCCTCTAAAAGCCAAATCCAATTGGATCAATTGAAGAAAGAACTCAACAGCAAATTTTAGATGAGGGACCTCGGCCCACTTCACTACTGCCTTGGAATTGAGTTTGAAATGAAAAACGGAACATATTCAGCAAACCAAGCAAAGTATATAAGAGAAGCTTTGGCAAAGTACAAAATGGAGGACAGCAATCCTGTCAAGACACCAATGACCCCAGGTCTCAAGCAGGAAAAAAATTTAAATCCAGATCCTGCATACCCATACCAGAATCTCAATGGTGCACTGATGTACCTTGCTGTCGCAACTAGGCCTGACATCTCTCAAACTGTCAGTTTCTTAAGCCAGTTTAATAACTGTTATGGAAAATATAATTGGCTAGCGGCGAAGAGGGTCCTGCGTTACCTGAAAGGAACAACAAACTTGTCTCTACAATTCAGGAAGACAGGAAAGCCTCTCACAGGGTTTGCCGATGCAAATTGGGGCTCATGCTCAAATGATGGCCGCTCATACACAGGCTTCTGCTTTATTTTGGCAGGAGCATGCGTGAGTTGGGAATCGCGTAAGCAGCGTACTATTGCCCTCTCCACACAAGAAGCTGAATATATGTCACTGACTGAAGCTGCGAAAGAAGCAATGCATCTCAGACAGCTCTTGCATGAAATGGGGAGCCATCATGGACCTATCGAAGTGTTGAACGACAATCTAGCTGCCCAACACCTCGTCAGAAATACTATTGTCAGTTCAAGGTCCAAGCATATAAACATCAAGGAACACTTCATAAGAGAAAAGGGCGGGCAGGGGGAAATCAATGTCTCCTACAAACCATCAGTGTCCATGGAGGCCGATATCCTCACCAAAGGCCTACCCAGCCCCCGTCATGAAGATCTCGCTACAGTAATTGGAATCGCGTACAGTGATACAGTGGGCTAGATCTGTCGAGTGAAGGGAAGTGTCGAACTGTAACCATTTTCGCTGGTGACACTCGACTATTTCTCAACTTGTGTAAAACACCTGTTCTACTGTCGTGAACACGATTGTGGAAATCTTTTGTAAAAATCTTGATTGAGAAATTCTTGATTGCAATATAGTTTTACTTATTTCCGCTGACATTATTCTGTATAATTGAAAGCTTCCATTTATATACAAGAAATAGTTTTCAACACAGGGTCTGCAGGCCCTGAGACCTATACGATGGCACTACAATATCATTGTTGACCAAAAATGGATTCTAACTGTTTTTATTACAGTCACCTTACAAATTTCATAATAGCAGAAAAGAATTTGAGATGTATCACCTGCAAAGAATGGAGGTAGATGCCGGCACCGACCATAGCGAGTCCAGAAAGGAGTAGAGGAAGCGTCACTTCGTAGATGATGCTAAAGAAAGTTTCTTTGGGGGTCTCCCCTTCCGACGATTGGCTGGGCGGAGTGATCTTGATGATGCTATCCGCAGGACTGGGTACTATGTCGCTCGCCATTTTTCCTCTGAAAACAACGTCAGCAATTATGCAGATAAAGTGCAAAACATGATGATAACATCAATGGTATGAGACATATAGCTGAACCTGAAAATGAGGTGGGTATTCCACTAGGTCTGGAATTGCCAAGTTTTACAAGTAAGGGGCTATACACATATTACGTAAAGCACTTGTACGGCGTAGCGTTACGCTGCGTTATTAGGGGAAAGGAGTGGAAGGAGGGGGGGGGGGGGCGGGGGTCAGTGTCAGCGTTACGTACCTAACTCGCATATTTTAACCTTATTAGATGTGGTTGAACCTAGTTGTGTCCCGAAACTTTGCAGCCCGATCGGAATATACCCAGGGATGTTATGAGTGAAAATGGGTATAAAAAGAAACCAGTCATGCAGCATGACTTAATGAGCGAATTTTCAAAGAAATATTCGAATTAATGGCTATGGTTTTGTTTTGCTTCGAACTCTCGTCTTCAATTAATACTTCTCACATTTTTCAATCTGACCACTCTAAGGGGGTGGGGGTAAGAGTTTAAAGATTATCCTAGTTTTGGGTAATTTTTGCGCACTTTAAATGCTCTAATTTAAGAACGGATTTAGATATCTAAAATCCGATTTCACCATCGTGTTCAGCGTGCAAAAACCTTTAAAATGAGGGGTCACTTGTTAGAAAATAACATTTTGGGGATTTTTGGGTAATTTTTGCGCACTTTAAATGCGCCAAAACCCTCCTTAGAGTAGGCCAATTTCGCCCATCTTCGAACTTAGCCTTTCGATTGCCAAGATAGATTTTTTGTGCAAATTTGAGCTGTTTATCTCAATTCTATCGAGAGTTATCGTCTGGAGTGACACATATATAAATAAATATATATATATATATACATATAAAAAAGTGTTAAATTTCAGGAATCGTTTTAGAATGGTCTGAAACGGATTTCTATGAAGAAAATTTCCAAAAATTTATATTATTTAAATTTCGAAGCCATTGCAATAGCTTCATTTTCTTTGAAAATTCGCTAAAACAGGTATTTTTTGTGTTTTAGTAACACGAGCTTTTGAGGTATCGGTTTCCAAGTTTTTTGGGACGAGAAGACCGAATATGAAGACGATTTTCACCAAATAGTGGAAAATTGAGGTTCTACCAAAGGTTCTGCTCCCAAAATTGATTTTTTATTAGTCAAAAACCTGGGAAATTGTCTGAAATCACCATCAATTTGTACAATAACACTAGAAAAAGCGTCAACAGGTGAATCAAGACAATTAAATGGCACTACCAATGATAAAGATAACTTGAAAAAAAAGGGAGCGTACCTTATTCTTGTTTTGGGGGCCAAAATTGGTGGAAACAATCAGAAATACCTATCAAAAATAGCTGCACATGAAAGAAACAATAAATGACCAGCCAAAATTTCTGTAGGTATGTCCAATAGAATAATACACCCATGTGACAAGGACTTTGCAGGGCTTGGAGCCGAATCTTCGTTACGGCCTCAGTTCTTCGCGCTTTAGTCAAAATCAACTTCATATTCGGTCTTCTCGCCCGAAAAAAATATGGAAAACGAGACCTCGCAAGCTCATGCTACGAGTACTACAACACCGTTGGGTATGTTCCGATCAGGCTACAAAGTTTCGGTACACAAATAGGGCCCAAATGGAGCATGTGTGCGAAAGAACGATTTTTTTAGACCGAAAATAAAGGTAGATATGGATGATAAGTCGTACGGTGGACGGACATTGCATTTTTGGAATCTACGCGCTTTCAAACGTAAAAGAAAAATTTTCGAGGGGGTTATAAAAGAAATTTTGCTGAGCGAATAAATAGATCTATATGTATTTTTCATAGAATAATAACCCGACCACTGAGCCTTCCGCATGCACTTGCGGATGGGAATAGGCCCTTGGGCCCCCCACTCGCGTCACCTCGTGGCACGTTTTACCCCCCACGGGTGATGACCACCCAAATAATAATAATAATAATAATTTAAATTGTTGGGGGTTAGAACTTCCTATAAAACCTTGTCACATGGGGTTATTATTCTATACTGAACACAACTACAGAAATGTTGGCTGTTCATTTACTGTTTCTTCCATGTGTAATAATTGAAATAGCTATTTTCGATCGTTTCCACCAACGTTGGCCCCCAACAACTCAAATTAGGCTCCTATTTTTGGCAAATTATCTTTGCTCACTGAGAGTGCCATTTAATTATCTTGATTCACCTGTTAATACTACTTCTAGTGTTATTATACAAATTTATGGTGATTTCAGACCATTTCCCAGGTTTTTGATTCTTAAAAAACGCTGCAAAGTCCTTGTCACGCGGGTTTATTATTCTCGACTAAATACGACACGATTCGCACCTCAGTGAAGAGACCCACAAAGATAATTTGGCGGTTTTAAACTTGAATATTAGGTTGCTATTTCTGACAAATTATTTCCGATTCAGTTCAACTGTCATTGAATTGTCTTGATTCACCTGCTGATACTACCTCCTGTGTTGTTACTCAAATTTCTGGTGATTGCAGCCATTTTCCCAGGTTTTTGACTCATAAATATTGAATTTTGGGAGTTAAAACATACCTAGTTAGAATCTCAATCCTTCACTCAGTGGTCAAAATCAACTTCATATTCGGTCTCCTTACCCTAAAGAACATGGAAAATACCTCACAAGCCCAAGTTCATTGAAACCTCAAAAATACCTAATTATGCACCATTTTTTCACCCACAACATATTGGGGTGTTTTCATATCGGGCTGACGAGCTTCGGAGCACAACTAGGACCCAAATGGAGGATGTGCGCGAATGAACGATTTTTTTTTTTTAGATCGAAAATTAGGATAGGTATGCTTTGTCCAACTCTGCTTATTGCCCAGTATGGCTCCCAGATATATAGCCGAATCGGTTACAGATACTGGCTCATGATTGTCCACTGTAGTACAAAGATACCGAGCGTGGCTTTGTTGACAGCGTGATAAGCTGGCACTGGGACTTAACACATCACATGCTCATCTCGTTGCGGCCATTCACATTCTTCAGGTGATCCAGAACTCCATTCAGACAGGCCTCCACAGCCTCAATATCGCTACTAGTCGCCCAAATGATGAGGCCATCTCCGTATAGGGGCCGTTTCACTCGTCCTGGTGTCTTTTCATTGGTTTCAAGTAGATCGTTCACTGTGATATTGACGAATGTGCTAGATTAGAGTTAAAACAAACAATTTCCAAACCATGTCAGTGTCTAATTAGAACTGACAATATAACTGGGACGAAATACATGCATGTTTCATTTTGGTGAGTGACCCTATGTCGAATATTCGATAAAAAATGGTGATCACAGGGTTTTTGCTCTCCTGGTAACACTCGGAAACTGTAGAAGGATTATAAATATTTCTTCTCACCTTTGATGTTTCTGTCGTTTTCTTAGGTTTGAGGGTCTACTAGAGGTGTCTTGATCCGCCAATAGACTACCCCCTTCTCCACTTCGTAAGCCTGGAAAAGAGAAAAAAATAATGGCAATAAATGGAAAATGGAAATGAATGGAAAAATAAGTAATGAATACCAAGAGGAGGAAGTGAATAAAAGGGGAAGCAATACGGTAGGCTCATGACCACATGACAACGTCAAATTTTAGCAAAATTAGTCGGATGGCAACAGTGATTTGAGTGTTAACAAGATTTTCGTTGTTCGCACGCGCGTAGACGATGCTATCATTCCGATCGTAACGACATTCATAAAGGACCATCAGAGACCCAGTCTGCACGATCCCTGAAGGGTTTTGCAAAATCGGTTGAATTGAACAGAACCGAAGTTACGGACGGAATTCATACAGGACCGGCCATCTGTGTACCAACCCGCATAAACCCATTCCAAACCATTTCAGCTCGTTCGGGTCGTTATTTTTATAAGATAATGGCGGTTACAAGGAGCGGACGACTTCCGTGTAGGAATTTTTTATTTTTGATCTCAGAATCGAATTCAGCACCCTTGAAAAACCCCCACTGCCAATTTTCATCTCAAAACTCCGTGTAGCTTTGGGCAACAAACGGATAGAAAGAAACGGAATGACGTCATTAAGGGTTCCCCCCAGGCGGACGTGGGGGTGAGAGCCTTTACCTATGACGTCATTTCGATTTCTTTCCACTGGTTTATGGCCCACCTTCGACCACCCTCATATAGCACCTTTTCGGAAATCAGTCGCCGTGATTTTTTACTTAAGAAAATAAAGGAAAACAGGTCAAATTTTCCATTGGGTATGGATAGACAGGCTGACGAATATGGAACCATATTTATTCCTTGATGTCTGAATGGCTAAGTGCGAGTGGAACATTTGATTTTTGAGAACATACCTTTTTTTTTTTAAATATTCCATGTATAGGTAAATATTCTAAGGCTTTCCTTCCATCTGTATTTGGAAGCAAATGGGGACCGAAATGATCTTGAAATAATATAATGATGATAAGGTATAATGTTATATAATACGTTTTGTAAATCTAAGCTAAGAAACATTTTTGTAAATCGGGCGAATCTCCTAACCTGGCATTGTGGAATTTGAATATCTAACTTCAATCAGCCAGCCATTTTTGACAAACACGAAAACGCCAGATGTGATTCATTTTTAGTAGGTGTACCTATATTCTGACATCTAAAAGCGCTCTGAAACGGCCATCGTTGAAACAGCGGAGCTTAGTGAAAGAAGACAGTTGAAGGAGATAGTCAACATACTATTTATATATTATGATGACCTACAATGATAGGTAATGAACACGTTCAGATTATTCGAAAGTTCTGTCCTACGGTCACACTGCATTGACTCAAGTAGTATTACAATATCTTCCATGAATTACCGCCAAGTTGAGGCCGCTTTAACATAGATAAATGAACAGAACAGTATGAAAAATAAGTCATTCGAAGATACTAACAATGAGCAGTTCAGTGAAGTGATTTGAAATATGACCCAAGTCTCTGCTAAGTATATCAATTACCACCTACCTATGAAAAATCGGAAGGATCATCGAGGCGTTGCTTCAACCGCGTTTAATCTGTATTACCTGATCGGTTACCAATAGCACCACCTGTCACTTGCTCTCATAGAATTACTTAACTACACCCTCGTATGATTAGAGTATTCTGAGCAATGTGAAGAATGGCAGACCACCTGGCGCAGTAACCACAAGAATTCCAGTTTATGGGTCGTAACTAGATACTATTAAATCACCGTCGCGTTACTACATCTGAATTCGTTCGATTCAAACATAGAGATGACGCAATGATCAAATAATACAACTGGGTCGAATAGCAAGAACCAAGCGCCCGTTTCTCAAGAAAATACTTAGTTGACCGACGAGCTGCTTCAGTTAATTGGAAAGATTATGGGAAATTGGAATGTTCATAAAAAATTAAAACACAGGGTGTCATTTTGTGTAACCTAGTATATTTGGGAGATTTCTATGGTATGAGCGGCAAAAACGCAACAAGTATACAAAAAAATAAAAATAAAATACTTAAATGAAATAATAAATATAATAAAATGTAAAAAAATAAAAATGAAGTCATCCCACATAGCCCACATAGTTCCCTCGCACCATGGGGACTATTTGCAAGCTTAACCACTGGAAAATCCGGATTCCGATTTTAGGTGCGGGTATTTTAAGCAGTTCACGCTTCCGCATGCGCAGACGGAAGACGGGAGAACAACTACTGCGACTTCGATGAAATTCGTACGGAATCATGAAGGGACAAACCCTCGGATTCATAAGGGTTGTGCCCTTATGAATCTCATCAAACTTTTGACTTGAACCGTGACGTGGATTCCACGTTTGTGCATGCGCCATTTGTTGCTACAGCCATGGGGTGGGTATGCGTACCTATTAATTTTATTTATTTTTTGTTTTTTAAGAATCTTGAGAATTTTGACACCAACCACACTGTCCTAGTTCTTTTTCTTTCATTTTTCAAAGTTACCAGAAGTCTTGACGTCATTGCAGCCCCCCTCCTGCCCACTGTGACGTCTGAACTTCTGGAAACATCGAAAAATCAAAGAAAAATAACTACTTATTGTAGGACAGGGCGGTTGGTGTCAAAGTTCTCAGAATGGTATATAGTTCCATTAAAAAAATTATATAAACCGCTTTTGTGACCCATCCGCGCACCCCATTAATGCATATGGGACCACTTAAATGCCCCCCATTAAACCTCAAATTAACGTAATCAAAATGGAGGGAAGGGAGGGAAAATACAAGTTATACGTGTGGTACGAATTCGTGAACACTCAGACTGACAGAACCGGAATGAAATTTGTTCACAAAATCTGCAACTCGAAACGCAACTGGGAATATTGAGTATGGAGAACACAACAATTTTCCAACCCTCGAGCAAGTTTTGAATCAGCAGTAAGGGACGGCCGATCCATAGCCCCAACCGCCCCCAGACGAGCAAAACCCCTGAATGCGTATCAAATCGGTCCAACAGGGACAGCGTTACAAGAGTGCCAGAAATGACAAATCGCCCATGCTCTGACAATGTTAATTGTGAGATAATTTCCAAGGGATCTTCAACTGACTATCCCACACATATCCTTACAATTTCAGCTCAATCAGACTGTTATTTTATGAGATCTAATATGTAGTTCACAAAGGATTTGCGACAGACAGACGAGGAACCAAATCGTTCGTAATAATGAAAACTGCTGGTGGAGGAAATACAATTTATTAGCATTTGCATGAATATAAGCGAGGACGCAGTGGTACCGCCAGGAATACCGCAGAGCAGCGGCAAAAAGAACTTGGTGGTAGGGGTTATTCCTGATCCGCCAGCTCAGTCGGAATGGATCGGTTCTGTGGAAGCCGATACATACCGTTACTGGTTTAAAAAATGTGACACGATTCTTTGCGGGTGACCTGAGGCCGGCAACGGGCGGATACGAAGCTGATTGTAGCCAAAGATCCAAATGTACTTTGGTAAGCCCCCGACCTTTCCTCGACAGTCGATCAAGATACAAATCTAATCCCCACTTTAATCCGTGGGCTTGTGGATCCCTTCCTTAGCAGCAGTTAGTAGATGCGTAGTTATCTAGGTATAGCATCCCATGTTTTCCGGGGGGGATTATCAGAAGTGTGAATCGAGCTCATAAAGTAGCTTAATCGTTTTTTAACAATTGTCCACCTCCGAGTTGCTTGGGCAAGTTGATTAATAACGATCAGTGTTACGGCTGACGCAAGTGGACTTTTAAGCAACCCCCTACCAATTTCAAACATCGATTACGCGTATGCCGCGATGAATGAGTAACTGCCCTAACATTATCCTTTCCATTTGGTAATCTCCAAGGTGCCCAGACTCCAGGCGACCTGGATATGGGATGCCGTATAAGCTTGGTACAGCGGGAGCACATCACGTGGAGAACGATGGGAGGTTTTCGTAGTTTTTCGATAGTTTCGTCATGTTAGCTCGATCGAGTTGCAAAAAACTAATTTAAATTCCTTCACATCCATTTAAACACCAAAAGAATTCAGGTTTAAAAAAAACGCTGCAAATTATCACGCAACGGTTTATTACCTATGTACCTGTATATATGCCCCTTCTGCGTAGATCCTCCTGCGTGGACCTTCTGTGGTCCATACCTACCCTCGAGCTCTCCCCCATGAAAGCCCTAAATCGAGTACTGGAGCCGGCCCGAGAACTAAAGTTTCATACAAATTCGCGGGATTCAATAATTCAATCACTAATTATTATTAACGTTATTCAAGAAGCATAACGTTTGCTCAAGTTGCAAAAGTACCTATCAACAAAAATCTAAAGGAGCCATCATTTTTCAAATGAAATAATAGCAGAGAACAACCAACTCGACTTCATACAGCCATCCGTAATTATAATCAGCTGTTCCCTAGCAATTATATCTGGGCCGGATTTATACCGTTTCACACGATCATGTTCAATCTTTTCGGTGCAAGCGAATGGCTGGACGTGCAGTGCTCCGGGGGTCTCAAAAAATTCTCTAGCTCAAGATCAATTTAAAAACGTAAAAAAACATACCCGTCTATTGAAAGTTTTCGAGCTACGGCATTCTGAAAATTTCAAACCCCATTTTTCCCCCCTTAGAGATGACTGACAGTAATGCCCCCGCTTCGCGGACCAGCTAGACCCCAAACGGGACCGACAGACCAAATTTCATTAATTTTGGTTCATGTTAACTAAGAAAAGTGCGAAGTAAGGCGTACGGTGTACGGCGAACGGACAGCATTTTTTTTTTAATTCCATTTTCAGATTCTACGTACCTTGAAACGGAAACCACCAAATTTTGGGTTACATTTTTTTTTCATGCTCGATTCCAGGTTTATTATTGAAAGCAATAAACCAAAAATTAGATTTTAAATAGCTGAATTGCAGTTTTTGTGCAAAATAAGCTCTTCAACGCAGATTCAACACCTACAAAATAATAAATTAACGTACAATCCCTCTTAGAATCACAATATGCTCATACAGAATCATATATCGTACCATTTAAAATCGTTCTATTCCGCAAACTATAGCAATGCCCATCTCATTTTACGAATCTGGTAAAATGAAATAAAGGTATCCTTCTTTTCTCCAAATTTTTTATGGAAAAATTCATGTTAACACACTGTATATTATAACCCGCAAAACCATACGAACATTCCAACATATGAAAGACATTCCTTCTTTTATGCCTCACCAATTACATCTACTATAACATCCACCTCCTGGCACCACCCCGCTCTCCATCAGCATTGTTTGGTTTCATTCCCCTTTCTACGACTCCTTCAGCTCTCAAATATTTTGTTGTCTCTTCCGTCCCATCTTCACTGGTCTCAACTTACTTTTTACACCTACAAAATTTTCCAGATAAAACCAACATAATTCTATGAATCGTATGGTCCTTTGTTCGATGTTTTCCGCCAAAATCCGGGAAAATTCAGTTAAGGATAAATTTCCAACAAAGTTGTATCTTGAGAGACTGAAGGTAACACAGTTCTTTAATATATTGCGAATGTAAATAAGACTGTTTGGTCCGATATTACCAATGGTACGTTGTGCTTTTCCCCTATAATAGTAAAAGAAAATCAAGGTCAGGCTCTATGGATGCAGATTACATAAATTATTGTATCTTTCCCATTACGGTAAGTATAAAAATCAATGAAAATCTTGTGCAGTTTTGACCTACCAATAACTGAGCTTTATTGGAGCCTGTGTCTGAGTGAGGGTGAGCGATGTGACCACAAGGAAACTGGGACGCCTCCCTCGAACAAAGAGAAAGAGCTGCATAGGCGGAAAATTCAAAATAAACTCTTGTTATTTCTTCGAGAGCAAAACATGTCATGAAAAGAGCCACGAAACAACGAAAACGGAATCTAGGGACGCGGGATCTCCCCCCCCCCCCCCACCCGGCCGTCGACACTTAATGTTCCTTGACAGGGCTACAGCCTCACAGACATAAAGGAACGAGCTGAAATTGTGCACACACATTTGATATGCTCTGAGTAGGTATTACTCAGTAAGTACTAATTAGGTAGTACTGAGTAGGTACTAAGTAAGTAGTACTGAGTAGATAAGTAATAAGTAGGTACCTACTGAGAAAAATGTTAGGTACTCACTGGGGAAAAATGTTTACTAAATCAACGCAAAGATATGTGATACCCCCCCCCCCCCACCCGCAAACCAAACAACCCCCAACATACCCTGTTGTAAAAATTATCCCGCCAACAAAACCCCCTCAGCCGCTAAAAGGTTTGATATCAATTTTACCCGCCAAGGTAGCATTCCTTCCCGAACTAAATCACCCGCGACGAAACCGTGGAAACCCATTTCAAAGAAAAACGGAGTTATTGAAAAAATAGTCTATTTCCACTAATACACGAAAAAAGCGGAAAACACTGTTATACCGGTTTCGGTGACCAAACCATCGTCAGTAACAACAGTTATTGTTTGTTACTGACGTTGGTTTGATCACCGAAACCGGTATAACAGTGTATTTCGCGTTTTTTTTGTGTATCAGTGGAAATAGACTACTTTTTCAATAACTCCGTTTTGGTTTATTATTCTGTGAATAATACATACGTAATCGCTCAGCAAAAAATTTTTATAAAATTTTATAAAACGAATTAGGCTCGGCTTTTCCATTCAACAGATTATTCTTGATCATAGATAGTACCATTTAATTGTCTTGAATCACCTGATCATACACCTTCTAGTGTTATTATACAAACGTATGGTGATTTCAGACAATTTCCCATGTTTTTGACTCATAAAAAATGTATTTCGGGAGCTTAACCCTCGTTAAAACCTCAATTCTTCACTCTTTGGACAAAATCAACCACATATTCGGTCTTCTCGCCGTAAAAAACATGGAAAACGATACCTCACAAGCTCATGTTCTCTAAAACCTCAAAAATCCCTCGAAAACCCCTATTTGCACACTCTTTTCTCCCATATCACCCCTGGGAGTATACCGATCGGGCTGCCGTGTTTCGGAGGACAGCTAGGAGCCAAATAAGTTCCCAAATGGGGACCCGAACTGTGTGCAAAAAAACGACGATTTTAGGCCAAAATTTAACGTTAATTTAAGGCTGAAAGCTCCTTAGAACCTCCATTTTCCACTGTTTGGTCAAAATTGACTTCATATTCGGTCTTCTCGTCCAAAAAACAAGGAAAACAATACCTCAAAAACTCATGTTACTAACATGTTACTAAAACACAAAAAGTACCTATTTTTATACACATATTCACTCATAACACCCCTGGGTATATTCCGATCGGGCTGAAAAGTTTCGGGACACAACTAGGGCCCAAATGGAGCATGGGTGCGAAAGAACGACTTTTTTAGACCGAAAATGAAGCCGGTACACGTGATACGGCGTACGGCGGACGGCGGACGGACATTGCATTTTGGTTTATTATTCTGTGAATAATACACCTATGTATTCGCTCAGCAAAAAATTTTATAACACCCCCTCAAAATTTTTTCTTTTCCGTTTCAAGGTGTGTAGATTCCAAAAATGCAATGTCCGTCCGCCGTCCGCCCTATCACGTGTACCGGCTTCATTTTCGGTCTGAAAAATTCGTTCTTTCGCACACATGCTCCATTTGGGCCCTTGTTGTGTCCCGAGACTTTTCAGCCCGATCGGAATATATCCAGGGATGTTATGAGTGAAAATGTGTGTAAAAATAGGTACTTTTTGTGTTTTAGTAACATGTTAGTAAAATGAGCTTTTGAGGTATAGTATTCCATGTTTTTGGGGACGAGAAGACCGAATATGAAGTCGATTTTGACCAAGGAGTGGAAAATTGAGGTTGTACCAGATGTTCAGCTCCCAAAATTGATTTTTTATGAGTCAAAAACCTGCGAAATCGTCTGAAATCACCATCAATTTGTATAATAACACTAGAAAAAGTGTCAACACGTGGATCAAGAGGATTAAATGGTACAATCAATGATCAAGAGTAATTTGAAGAAAAAAAAAAGGAGCGTAGTACCTAATTCAAGTTCTGGGGGCCAAAATTTGTGGAAACCACCAGAAATAGCCATTTCAATTAATTTACATGAAAGAAACAATAAATAAACAGTCGGCATTTCTGTAGACCAATAAAATAATAGAATAATAAACCCGTGTGACAAGGACTTTGCAGCGTTTTTCCAGTGTTATTCTACAAGTTGATGGTGATTTCAGACGATTTCCCAGGTTATTGACTCATAAAAAATCAATTTCGGGTGCTGAACATCTGGTAGATCCTCAATTTTCTACTCTTTGGTCAAAATCGACTTCATATTCGGTCTTCTCGTCCCCAAAAACATGGAAAAAGATATCTCAGAAGCTCATGTTACCAACATGTTGCTAAAACGCAAAAAGTACCTATTTTTACACACATTATCACTCATAACACCCCTGGGTATATTCCGATCGGGCTGAAAAGTATCGGGACACAACAAGGGCCCAAATGGAGCATGTGTGCGAAAGAACGATTTTTTTAGACCGAAAATAAAGCCTGTACACGTGATACGGCGGACGGCGGACGGACATTGTATTTTTGGAATCTACGCACCTTGAAACGGAAAAAAATTTTTTGAGGGGGTGTTATAAAAAGTTTTGCTGAGCGAATACATAGGTGTATTATTCACAGAATAATAAACCAAAAACGCTGCAAAGTCCTTGTCACATGGGTTTATTATTCTATTGGACATACCTACAGAAATGTTGGCTGTTCATTTATTGTTTCTTTCATGAGTAATAATCGAAATAGCTATTTCTGATGGTTTCCATTAATTTTGGCCCCTAAAACACAAATTAGGTAGGTAGGTACCACGCACCTTTTATTTCTTTTTTTATTTCTTTTTTTAAATAACTATCTTTGATCATTGGTAGTGCCATTTAATCGTCTTGATCCACCTGTTGACACATTTTCCAGTGTTATTCTACAAATTGATGGTGATTTCAGACGATTTCCCAGGTTTTTGACTGATAAAAAATCAATTTCGGGAGCTGAACATCTGGTACAACCTCAATTTTCTATTCTTTGGTCAAAATCGACTTCATATTCGGTCTTCTCGTCCCCAAAAACATGAAAAACGATACCTTAAAAGCTCATGTTACCAGCATGTTGCTAAAACGCAAAAAGTACCTATTTTTACACACATATTCACTCATAACACCCCTGGGTATATTCCGATAGGGCTGAAAAGTTTCGGGACACAACTAGGGCCCAAATGGAGCATGTGTGCGAAAGAGCGATTTTTTTAGATCGAAAATGAAGCCTGTACACGTGATACGGCGGACGGCGGACGGACATTGCATTTTTGGAATCTACGCACCTTGAAACGGAAAAGAAAAAATTTTGAGGGGGTGTTATAAAAATTTTTTGCTGAGCGAATACATAGGTGTATTATTCACAGAATAATAAACCAAAAGGAGCGTATCTTATTCGTGTTTTGGGGGCCAAAATTGGTGGAAACCACCAGAAATAGCTATTTCAATTAATTTGGTTTATTATTCTGTGAATAATACACCTATGTATTCGCTCAGCAAAAAATTTTTATAACACCCCCTCAAACTTTTTTCTTTTCCGTTTCAAGGTGCGTAGATTCCAAAAATGCAATGTCCGTCCGCCGTACGCCGTATCACGTGTACAGGCTTCATTTTAGATCTAAAAAAGTCGTTCTTTCGCACACATGCTCCATTTGGGCCCTAGTTGTGTCCCGAAACTTTTCAGCCCGATCGGAATATACCCAGGGGTGTTATGAGTGAAAATGTGTGTAAAAATAGGTACTTTTTGCGTTTTAGCAACATGTTAGTAAAATGAGCTTTTGAGGTATCGTTTTCCATGTTTTTGGGGACGAGAAGACCGAATATGAAGTCGATTTTGACCAAAGACGCGGAAATTGAGGTTTTACCATTGGTTCAGCTCCCAAAATTGGCTTTTTTAGTCAAAACCCTGGAAAACTGTCTGAAATCACCATCAATGTGTATACTAACATTAGAAAAAGTGTAAACAGCTGAATCAAGACCATTAAATCGCACTACCAATGATCAAAGATGATCTGGGGGGGAAAAAAGTGTACCTATTTCATGTTTTGGGGGCCAAAATTCATCAGGAATAGCTAATTCAATCATTCCACATGAAAGAAACAATAAATTTAACTGCCAACAAGAATCTCTAGAACTCCAATAGAATAATAAACCCATGTGACAAGGACTTTGCAGCGTTTTTCTTTTGTGTTTCAAGGTGCGTACGCCGTATCACGTGTACCGGCTTCATTTTCGGTCTAAAAAAGTCGTTCTTTAGCACACATGCTCCATTTGGGCCCTAGTTGTGTCCCGAAACTTTGCAGCCCGATCGGAATATACCCAGGGGTGCTATGAGTGAAAATGTGTGTAAAAATAGGTACTTTTTGTGTTATAGTAACATGAGCGTATCGTTTTCCATGTTTTTGGGATGAGAAGACCGAATATGAAGTCGATTTTGACCAAAGAGTGGGAAATTGAGGTTCTAACGAAGTTCCAGCCTTATGTTTACGTTAAATTTTGGTCTAAAATTGTCGTTCTTCCGCACACAGTTTGGGTCCCCATTTGGGAACACATTTGGCTCCTAGCTGTCCTCCGAAACCCGGCAGCCCGATCGGCACACTCCCAGGGGTGATATGGGAGAAAAATGAGTGTGCAAATAGGGGTTTTCGAGGGATTTTTGAGGTTTTAGAGAACATGAGCTTGTGAGGTATCGTTTTCCATGTTTTTTACGGCGAGGAGACCGAACATTTGGTTGATTTTGACCGAAGAGTGAAGAATTGAGGTACTATCAATGATCAAAAATAATCCATTGAAAGGAAAAGCCGAGCCTAATTCGTGTTTTTTGGGGCCAAAACTGGTGGAAACCATCAAAAATAGCCATTTCAATAATTGCACATGAAAGAAACAATAAATGATCAGCCAAACTTTCTGTAGGTATGTCCAGCAGAATAATAATCCCATGGGACAATTACTTTGCAGCGTTTTGTGTTATACTAACATGTTAGTAACATGAGCGTTATAGGTATAGTTTTCCTTTTTTTTTGGGGACAAGAAGACCGAATATGAAGTCAATTTTGACCAAAGAGTGGAAAATAGTGGTTCTACCATTTGCGATGACGGATGTTGGATCAATGAGCATGTTGGGTGGACCCGATCCTCACCGAAAGGGAATCTTTCGGGGAGTGTCACCACCTTCACAATTAGAGTAGTAATAAATATATTTATTTAATCATAATAATCAGAGGGATTAACAACCCGCTGCTCAATCCTGGTTAGTGGGCCCACTGAGGCGACGATGATTCGCAATGAGAGCAGAATATGTCTGCTCCGCCTAGAAGCTAGTCGGCACTTCTCCACTTTTTTCTTGCCCCATGCATGCATAGGCTGGAGGCTCGGAGGATGGCGAATGCAACTCTGACGCGCACCCAGGCGCGCACGACGCTTTGCGGGCGAGACCATTTTCTGCCCAGAGGGTAATTTTCACCTACTCAAAACGGGGCCTGCGCGTGAAGTGACTCGAAATGACCAGAGATACGAGTGAAATGGGAGGTAGGTGTTCCGATGAACCG
The DNA here is from genome assembly GCA_954871275.1 of Leptopterna dolabrata. Classification (NCBI taxonomy): domain Eukaryota; kingdom Metazoa; phylum Arthropoda; class Insecta; order Hemiptera; family Miridae; genus Leptopterna; species Leptopterna dolabrata. The sequence goes on from OX940974.1 coordinate 153,269,859, forward strand.
TCCGCTAGCGATTCCAATGGTTGTTATTTACGTGGAATTCCTACCAGAACCGGTAGGAAAGTGATACTGAAAACAATGGTATTGAACGAGCTACGAGCGGCACATCCAACTTTTTTTGGATCTGCCGCTTGTAGCGCGTTGCCGCTCGTGTACGCCCGTAGCAGCCCGCTCGAACACGCTTCCAGTGGACGATACCACATATAACTCAATGCAGTTGGATCTGCGTGTCGCTCGTTGCCGCTTGTGGAGCGCAAAGCGCCGCGCCGCTCGAGTACGCTTCGAGTGGACGACCACACTAAATGAGGCTTGGCGTTGGCCTGGAGGCATAGTAAGTCACCATCAAACCAGTTGTGCCGCCAGTAGGTTCTAGTTCGTCTTGGTTTTTCCAACCCTACACAAGTAGCGGTTAGGGCATTTTTAGTGAAATAGCGGTCTCTTTCTCTTTTTCGTGTTCTTAGCCAACGGTAAAACTCATAGCCACGTCCCTTATACAACAATAAGCCGCCAAGAAACCCACTCGCTCAAAGGAAAACTTCCGAATCCCACGCACGGTGAGTTCCTCAATAGTATAACACTAGGTAAGTCTAACTTCATAAACCACAAAACGCTAATATGTTATTCTAGCTTCAATTTTACTTCAATTCTGTATAAATTTTCCAGTTTCTTAATTTTAAATTCTGTTTCACAAATTCGTGTTCAATTCATCCATATTTTATTATGTTCATTAGGTAATTTTACTATTACAACTATTACAATAATATTATTATCATTATATACACTATTCAATTGCAATGTATGTGCTATTATGTCACAGAAACTGAAGATGGTTTAAACAAACTGAAACCGATCTTTAATAATAAACATTTATCAGTAGAAGAGGACCTTTCCTCCCCCACCTCAGAAAGGTTTACTGGTTTCATTCTCTAAATCTTATGATGGCTTACCACAGAAGGTCTAAATTTGATGAATTGATATAACATCAATACTGTCGGATCGACTCAAAATTCTTATTTCTGTTGGTTCTGACGGGGAATTCCACGCTGATTTCGAATATACCCCACGTCCATATACATCTACGTGCTGCTTGTCAACTGGTTTTTCCTCTAGAAACCTCAAAAATCTATGTTTTTGACCTATCTGTATAGGAAGGTTACTAACAGAACAACCATTCAAATAAGTTTTTGTAAAAAAATAATAGTTGTAGGCAGCTGAATTCTGCGTCAATTGAACCCCTAATTTGGCGAATTTCGATGGAATATAAAGGTACCTATGTAACTACCTAGTTGAAGGTGTAAGGATGGGGTAGCTGAAGGCGCGAAACCGTACCAATTGTGGGTGGAGTGACCAAAACTGAAATTTTGGTAGAGGAGGCTTTTTGGTAGAGAATGCGCATATATGTCATGGCGCATTGAGGCGCGACAAATTAAGCTCCTTTTTTTATGCATGTACTGCACAACGGAAGTGTAGAAACACATAAAAGAACCGATTTTCACCGTTTTTGAGAAATCTGAAATTCACGATATGAAAACATGGCTAAACAGCATACAATTGAATCGTTAACGATTGCACTGTACGCCACTGGATTTAGATGTTTCCGATTGGAAGTTTCATATTGTTGAGTGAATTTAACCACCTGAACGAAGGATTCGCATTTCCTATGAACCGCGAACATCGGTAACGTAAGCAACAGCTAACGATGCTCGTGTATTATTTTTCGTCTTCTCTAGGCTGACGGCGACCTCACCGTTTGTCGCTTTTTTGTGGTAGGCTTTTTTTGTTTTCTGGAAGTTGAATGAATGTAAGCGTTTTTTAAATTTGTTTTTAGACTTTCAAAATCACCTTTCAGGTACATCGTGGATCGGCAAGAAAAAGCTGCCAGTTAAATGGGACAGATGAACTGTCATAACTAACTTCCCAACTAGACAACTGACGAGGCCTAGGGAAATTAACTAAGTACAACTAACTAAACGAGCGAACTAAGCGAGTAGCGAGACGGAGCCTTTGGCCGTGGACAGCTCGCAGTTCGGGACTCAGCAGTTTTCTCAAGGGTCAGTAAACTTGTCGGCGCAACTGCGTGACACTGATGCAGAGTTCAAGAACGCGTCCTTGCGCGAGTGGTCTGCGATCGGTCCTCGGCCCTCGGCGGTATCAACTACGAAACCGAATGCACGATAACGTATTTGGGTCATTCCACCGTATAAATCTCAATCAAGCAATACAACTACTGATGTTAGAACTGATCGGGAAGCAGATCGGTAGGGAGATTACTTAGGCCGGTTATCCCCAGTATCAACAGAAAAAATCACCTGGGTAAAATCCCGAGAACCAAATGTTTTGGGACCTTGGGACGCGAAATCCAACTCGTCGAGGTATTCGGACCCAAAAATCCCAGCTTCTTCTTACATTCTATGTTCTCCAAAATTCAAACTTCTTTGGAACCGAGAGGACTAAGATCCTAACAAGTTGAGACGTTTGTGCCCGAAATCTCAGCTTTCGATCAGGTCCCAACTCCTCCTAAATTCACAAATCTAAAAAAAAAAAAAACGAAAAAAAAACCCTGCAAAGTCCTTGTTTCTTTCATGTGCAATAATTGTAATAGCTATTTTTGATGGTGGCCCCCACAAACACGAATTAGGCTCCCGTTTTTTTCTTCTTAAATTACCTTTGATCATTGACAGTGCCATTTAATTGTCTTGATTCACCTGTAGATACTACTTCTAGTGTTATTATACAAATCTATAGTAATTTAAGAAAATTTCCTATGTATTTTACTAATAAAAAATGAATTTTGTGAGCTGAACCTTCGTTACAACCTAAATTCTTCACTCTTTGGTCAATATCAACTTCACATCCGGTCTTCTCGCCCTAAAAAACATGGAAAACGATACAGCTACCAAGCTCATGTTCACTAAAACCTTTAAAAAAAAATAAATCGAAAAACCCTATTTTTACACCATTTTCCGACCATAACGCCCCTGGGTGAATTCCGATCGGGCTGCCGAGCTTCGGATCACGAGCTTTCGGAACCCAAAAGTATTCCCAAATGGAGGCCCAAACTATATGCGGAAAAACGACGATTTCATACCAAAAGTTAACGTAAATTCAGGGCTGAAACTTCGTTAGAACCTCTATTTTCCACTTTTGGTCATAACGGACTTCATATTCGGTTTCCTTGTCCTAAAAAACATGGAAAACGAGACGCCACAAGCTCATGTTACTAAAACCAAAAAAAACCTATTTGTATCCCCATTTTTTACCCATAACACCCTTGCGTGTATTCCGATCGGGCTGCAAAGTTTCGGGACACAACTAGGGCCCAAATAGAGCCTGTGAGCGAAAGAAAGAATTTTTTAGACAGAAAATAAAGTAGATATGGATGATACGGCGGACGGACATTGCATTTTTTGAATCTACGCACCTTGAAACGTAAAAACATAAATGTTGAGGGTTTGTTATAAAAAAAATTTGCTGAGCGAATTATTCACAAAGTATTGTTCACAGAATAATAAACCAAAATCAAATTCAAATTTGGTATCTCGGGTCAAACACAGAGGTTACATGTGTTGGCCTCTTTCTCCACTTAGACTCGTAGAAATAACTTATTTTTGGATGGATAACGATTTTCACTTGGTGAAGCTTTTTGCAGTGTATTGAAATGTATATTCAGTATGGTGTTCAAAATCACAACTTGGTTTGATAATATCATAGGGCGAGAGTTATGTGGGATGGTCTCTGCACTGAGAGAAATAATATACTTTTTCATGGATAACGGTTTTCATCATTTTCCCGATATATAAAATTAAGTCATTGCCCAAAGAACCCCCCCCCCCCCCCCCCAAGACCAAAACATCCTCAGATTCCAGCGAAACATTTTTTTGCTGTCACTTAGCCAAATCGAATGTGATCGAGTTCAACCAATAGGCTTGATGATTCAGACACCCAAACGGACATTTTGTCACCAACCGCACCAATTTTGGTCCACTTTTACGGAAGTTATCTTTGAAAATCGAAAAGTTATAAACCTGTCATAACCCTTATTTTTCCACCTAAAAAGCTCGTTCTCATCTCAAATTCAAGAGTTCAACAACTCTGAACAAGTCCATAAAAGAAAATCTTTACATGACCGTATTTTGAGGAAGTTACGTCCATTTGAAGTTCCAGCATACGCGCCTACAGTATTCAAAAAGAAAATTAATAAAGTTCTTGCCCATTTCAACTATGAATACCGAGATGATCGAGAAATCATACTACGTAACAGTCTCACTCGTGCCAATGAGTACTGTCATTCGTCATCAAATCACTATTGCCATTGTCAAATTCATTGAGCAATGGGCACGTGAAGACCGCACGCATTACGCTTTTGATGTGAATGTAGGGGGCCTTAAAAACATTTACGTACTGAGCCTCGCGCTGAGCGACGGCTCAGGAAGTCTGTCATTCCAACGGTGCGAATTAAACAGAGTGTCGGAGATTGGAATGAATCTCGCTGGCCGAACTCACAAAGCCGGTCGGAAAAGACTGTTGAGGGCGATAACTGACCAACGGCGTGCTCGAGTCATTAATGAAATTCTAGTTTTCGGAAGAAGTTTGATTCAGGTTCATGAGAGTTAGGTCTGTTTCCCAGGAGAATCCTGTCGTAGAATTTGGCAAACAAATAGAAATCGGGAGTTCTGAAACAGGTGGGAGTGAGACGTCTAACCTTACGCCTTAAGGCTCAGATGGATACCGGGATATATATCTTGAGCAGTAGGCATACAATAAGTTATCCTAGACAGTGTTAAAGATAGAAGAATATCGACCAAAAATAGCAAAGAATTGTTGGGGAAATAAAATCAACGGTATTCCGCAACTGTTTAGCATGAATTTCGCTGTACAACCCAAATTTTCACTATCCTGTGTCAGCACAGCTCAAGCAAATCTGAACTATTTGAAATACAGTTGGAGGATAAGCACATCAACCTCGAATTTCGATGTTGCGCAGTAGAGCAGAATGGATTTCCATAATAAACAATCAAATTCTGATATAATCGAGCAAGGTTTCATCAGTCTCTTCACTAGATTTCAACTAATTCAATTCTCCCGTACTGCAACAGGAGAGCAAAGGTTGGGGATGCCCAGAAAGCAAAAGGTTTATTTTGCAGTAAAATCAGTATAACTGATTTTGATGGGTCACTATTACCGTTGATGGTTATAGCCCCCTTTTAGGAGCGGCATCATCACGGGATTAATCGTGGTGGTGAGAAAGACAGATATTATTACCAAACTACCCGAAAATAATCAGGAATTCGGATCTATTGAAATCATCGTTCTGATTAACGGGTTTCATACAAGAGGAGTATAGGTAGCTGAAAATGGATAAGGTGACTCAATTATTTATTGAGAATTGTAACTAAACTATGACTTCAAACGTTTCCCTTTCTTGTACAGTTCAGCATCTAGTGAGGAATCGAAAGTTACTGTATTTTACAATAAAGCCGAATAACAGAAAAAAAGTTACACCGCATCGGATAATTAAGCAAATAATATAACAACCAGCAAAATAAATACAGGAAACATTGATAAAACCTCTAAAACCATGCCGTGAGCTCATGCTGGTCTCATTCGACGCAGAATTTGATTATCTACAGCTTTATTTTATACAGAAACAACGGGGAACTTGAATCGGTCAGGATTTTGAATTGTCGACATCAAGATAGATAGGATTTAGCGCCCTCAAAACCAAAATGTGCCAATTTTAAGCTCGTAACTCCATTTGAAACTCCATTTGGGAAAGTCACGAAATGACGGACGTGTGACGTCATAGCAGGTCCCGGGCGTTGTAATAGTTCCCGACATTCCAGGCATATTTTCGGAAGTTTTTCTGTAATTGGATGTACCCTAAATATTCTACCTTTTTGGAAAGCTCTCACTACAATAGTGCAATGAGAAAAATAAAACAATCGTTCCAGCTTCACAAATCTGCATGTCACAATAGCCAAAAAAGGCGATTTTCGTAATTTTATGAGGGTGCCGTAGCTAATTATCTATTTTGGTACAGCGACAAGGTATATTCAGAATCAGCCAAAAATGTCCTATACTGATGGAGAGTCAAATAGTTTTGTTCAGAAAAACTCAGGAATTGGCGCCTTGCTGCCGGCAAGAGTGCTGCGGCGTGTTAATAATACCTACATATATTCATCTGACATTTACAGGGTACTCTGTTACTGTAAACTATATAAACATACATGTGACTCGTTCTGCGCCAGCAATGGCGCCAGTCAAAATACGCGTGAGTATCCTCTTTTCTGATATCAGGTAAATATAATTGCATCCTTTTGAAGTGTCTCAGGAGACAGGAGGGACCTGAACAGGATCAGTCGGGTTCCACAATCGAAACGAAATATCTATAATTATTGGAACCTATATTCTCATAGTTTAATCAAAAACAGACCACCATGATATATCTAAATCTATAACATATCCAAGTCTACAGCACTCAGTCGATGTGTAACCGATCATTCTAGCCGTATCAAACAAATAGTTAGTTCGATATTTGACGAAATCACGCCGTTCCTCCGTCACAAATGAACCCACCTGTTTCGTTTCTCACCATGTAAACAGGTTTTTATTTATACGAAACTACTGAAAGTGATGATCTTTGATAACAACCTTGAACCAATAACATGAAACTCCTGCCTCAACCGATTTATTAATTATATATGGATATGGCTGGTGCCCATACAATCCGTATATTGCTAAAAAAAAAATACACCCGGATGAGCCGTTAATCCTACCCAAAACACCCGCAGCAAATACGAGTAAACGGTTCCAGAAGAGCAATCGGCGACGTGTTGTCGTGTTCCGGCATGGGCCGGAATCTTTCTACCGTCACCTGAAAGACTTGTTCGTGGCACCTCATCCATCTGTCCATGAAGCCGCTCGAGTATTCCTGATGCGCCAGGCGGAAACGTGCGTGAAAATAAGCAACGGGAGCCGTAAAAAAGGAAAACAGAACACGAAAAGGATCAGTACTTGATGGAGCTATGAAACAAACGAGCTGCGATCGGAAATTTGGAACATTGCCGGAAAGTCGGGTTGACGAATCAAGCAACTAAACACAAATGAGTTTTGTATTTGCTTTTAGCGAATTTTCAAAGAAAATGAAGCTATTGCAATGGCTTCGAAATTTAAATAATATAAATTTTTGGAAATTTTCTTCATAGAAATCCGTTTCAGACCATTCTAAAACGATTCCTGAAATTTAACACTTTTTTATATGTATATATATATATATATATATATATATATTTATTTATATATGTGTCACTCCAGACGATAACTCTCGATAGAATTGAGATAAACAGCTCAAATTTGCACAAAAAATCTATCTTGGCAATCGAAAGGCTAAGTTCGAAGATGGGCGAAATTGGCCTACTCTAAGGAGGGTTTTGGCGCATTTAAAGTGCGCAAAAATTACCCAAAAATCCCCAAAATGTTATTTTCCAACAAGTGACCCCTCATTTTAAAGGTTTTTGCACGCTGAACACGATGGTGGAATCGGATTTTAGATATCTTGATCCGTTCTCAAATTAGAGCATTTAAAGTGCGCAAAAATTACCTAAAAATCCCCAAAATGTTATTTTCTAACAAGTGACCCCTCATTTTAAAGGTTTTTGCACGCTGAACACGATGGTGGAATCGGATTTTAGATATCTTGATCCGTTCTCAAATTAGAGCATTTAAAGTGCGCAAAAATTACACAAAAATCCCCAAAATGTTATTTTCCAACAAGTGACCCCTCATTTTAAAGGTTTTTGCACGCTGAACACGATGGTGGAATCGGATTTTAGATATCTTGATCCGTTCTCAAATTAGAGCATTTAAAGTGCGCAAAAATTACCCAAAAATCCCCAAAATGTTATTTTCTAACAAGTGACCCCTCATTTTAAAGGTTTTTGCACGCTGAACACGATAGTGAAATCGGATTTTAGATATCTAAATCCGTTCTTAAATTAGAGCATTTAAAGTGCGCAAAAATTACCCAAAACTAGGATAATCTTTAAACTCTTACCCCCACCCCCTTAGAGTGGTCAGATTGAAAAATGTGAGAAGTATTAATTGAAGACGAGAGTTCGAAGCAAAAAAGGGGGAGGCAAACGATTAGTACAACTCCTTGAATTTACCCACAGCGATCAAATAAATAAGCACTTAGTACAATTACGTAATAAACAAACGGTAGAATCAGGATGGACAAAACGTACAAATTAAAATAAATACGAAGAGAATATACATAGAAAACCAAATTTTAGACCGAAGTTTTCCTTTATTCAAAACCATAGCCATTAATTCGAATATTTCTTTGAAAATTCGCTCATTAAGTCATGCTGCATGACTGATTTTTTTTTTTACATGCACGCTGACTAATGTCGGTATGAAAAAACCCTGCCAAGTCCTTGTCACATGGGTTTATTATTCTAATGTACATACCTACAGAAATGCTGCTGTTCATTTATTGTTTCTTTCATGTGCAATAATTGAAACAGCTATATTTTTGATGGTTTGCACCAATTTTTTTTTTTTACAAATTATCTTTGATCATTGATAGTGTCATTTAATTGCCTTGATTCACCTGCTGATACTACTTCTAGTTTTATTATACAAATTTACGGTGATTTCAGAGAATTTCCCAGGTTTTTTGTTTGTTTTTAAATGAGTTTTGGGAGCTGAACCTTCGTTAGAACATCAATTCTTCACTCTTTGATCAAAATCAACTTCATATTCGGTCTTCTCGCCCTAAAAAAAACATGGAATACGATACCTCACAAGCTCAAGTTTGCTAAATCCTGAAAAAACCCCTCGAGAATCCCTATTTTTACACCCATTTTTCTCCCATAGCACCCTGGGTGTATGCCGATCGGACTGCCATGTTTCGGAGCACAACTAGGACCCAAGTGTGTTCCCAAATGGGGACCCAAACTATGTGCGGAAGAACGACAATTTTAGACCAAAATTTAACGTAAACTTTAGGCTGAAACTTCGTTAGAACCTCAATTTTCCACTCTTTCGTCAATATGGACTTCACACACGGTATTCTCGTCCCAAAAACATGGAAAACGATACTTCAAATGTTCATGTTACTAAAACAGAAAAAATTCCCATTTTTATACCCATTTTTTCACTCATAAAACCCCTAGGTGGATTCCCGCAAAGTTTAGCGAAATTTTAAGGCTGAAACTCCGTTAAACCTCAATTTTCCACTCTTTGGTCGAAATGAACTTCATATCCGGTCTCCACGTGCAAAAGAACGAGTTGTTTGGAACGAAAATGAAGTAGATATGCATGATACGGCGGATGGACATTGCATTTTGGTGTATTATTCTGCGAATAATACACCTATGTACCTAATCGCTCAGCAAAAAAATTTTATATCACCCCCTCAAAATTATTTCTTTTACGTTTCAAGGTGCGTAGATTTCAAAAATGCGATGTCGTCCGCCGTACCATCCATATCTACTTCATTTTCGATCTAAAAAATTCGTTCTTTCGCATTTGGGCACTAGTTGTGTCCCGAAACTTTGCAGCCCGATCGGAATATACCCAGGGGTGTTATGGGTGAAAAATGGGTGTAAAAACAGTGGTTTTTGGTGTTTTAGTAACATGACCTTGTGAGGTATCGTTTTGCTAGTATTTTAGGACCGCATATGCAAGGAGTTAGGTTTTGCAAGAAGTTAGGTCTTGCAAGGAGGAGATTGAATATGCAATCGATTTTGACCAAAGAGTGGGAAAGTAAGGTTCTAACGAAGTTTCAGGCTCAAATTTACGTCAAATTTTCGTCTAAAATCGTCGTTCTCCTGCTCACAGTTTGGGTCCCAATTTTGGAACTCATTTGGGTCCTAGTTGTGCTCCGAAGCTCGGCAGCACGATCGGAATACACCCAGGGGTGTTATGGGAGAAAAATGGGTGTAAAAATAGGGATTTTCGAGGTTTTAGTGAACATGAGCTTGTGAGGTATCGTTTTCCATGTTTTTTTTTTTTTTTTTTTTTTTTTTTTTTAGGGCGAGAATATGAAGTTGACATTGACGGTCTTTGGTATTATCGTGCTTCTTCAGGATATCTTCTGCTATGGCAGTTCCCTCCCCATCCCACAGCCTCCTCTAACCTAGCAAATCTTCTCGTGTCCGGTGGTGTATTATTACTCAGAACATGATCTCTGGGCAGATGCGGCGCTGGACCAATGATGCGTGATAGCCAGAGGAGTAGCAGATCGTCCTGGGTGGTTGTGGTCTCAAGCATACCATTCTCGCAGCGTTTATCAATGGCTGATGGCCTTGATCCTGTTCTGCCGCCCGTCAAGCCAAGCCAGTACCCACAAGTATTGCATTGTCAAACGAGTGTTGGGGAAACCTCCTGTTGGGAGTCTAACTGCGCTGGAGTTTCATCGCTGTTCTGAACAGGGTTCTCACGTAACTGTTCCAATAAAACACCCTGGTAATGTCGTCTTGCTCGAACTCCTTCCACAGATTTGATTGTTCTACCACCCATTTTTGTGGCAAGAGTTCGGTTCATCTGGGTGTCCGGTATTGTACCCTCTGGCCATTTACACGGAAAGGCGGTGTTCCTTTAAAATTTAAAGGGATCAGAAAAAAAAGAACACACAAAAAACGAGCGAGTGCAAGAATACAAAGCTTCCCTACCTTAGGTACTGAGGAAGCGAAATTGGGGTAGGTCACGGCGCCGCCGGTCGACTTCAAATGACACAAAAACAAAACGCAAAAGAAACGTGATAACTCATGCTTCCGATCAATTTAGATACAAAACAGAATTACGATTTCATTCGATAATGAGTTTTTCCCTCCAAAGTAAACGCAGCTCAGTCTTCTCCCAAAACAAGCCATCGAAAAACTTTACTCTAAAAAGATTTCGTTCGAGTAAGTTACGAAATGAGGTTCGCACCAACAAGCCATCGTTCGATCGTTTCTCATCGATGAGAACTCGTTTTACGTATCTAATATCACCGAAATCCGTACGAAGTCTCAATAAACAATGGAATTTCATAGTCTCGGAAATAACTCTCCGAGTATCGGTTTATTATTCTGTGAATAATACACCTATATAATCGCTCAGCAAAAATTTTATATACCACCCCTTCAAAATGTTTTCTTTTCCGTTTCAAGGTGCGGAGATTACAAAAATGCAACGTCCGTCCGCCGTATCACGCATGCCGGCTTCATTTTCGGTCTAAAAACTTCGTTCTTTCGCACACATGCTCCATTTGGGCCCTAGTTGTGTCCCGAAACTTTGCAACCAGATCAGAATATACCCAGGGGTGTTATGAGTTAAAATGGGTATAAAAATGGGATGAGAAGACCGAATATGAAGTCGATTTTGACCAAAGAGTGGAAAATTGAGGTTCTAACGAAGTTTTAGCCTTAAATTTACGTTCAATTTTCGTCTAAAATCGTCTTCATCCGCACACAGTTTGGGTCCCCATTTGGGAACACATTGTGGTCCTAGATGTGCTCCGACACACGGCAGCCTTATCGACATACACCCAGGGGTGTTATGGGAGACAAATGGTTGTAAAAATAGGGGTTTTCGAGGAAATTTTGAGGTTTTAGTGAACATGAGCTTGTGAGGTATCGTTTTCCATGTTTTTTAGGGCGAGAAGACCGAATATGAAGTCGACTTTGACCAAAGAGTGAAGAAGTGAATTTTTAAAGAAGGTTAAGCTCCTGAAGTTAATTTTTTATTAGTCAAAAACATGGGAAATTGTCTGAAATCACTATACATTTTTATAATAACACTAGAAGTAGTATTAGCGGGTGAATCAAAACAATGAAATGGTACTAGCAACGATCAAAAATAATCTGTTTAAAAAAAACCGAGCCTAATTCGTGTTTTTGGGGGCAAAAATTTGTGGAAACCATCAAAAATAGCTATTTGAATTATTGAACATGAAAGCAATAAATGAACAGCCAACATTTCTGTAGGTATGTCCATTAGAATAGTAAACCCATGTGACAAGGACTTTGCAGCGTTTTTTTGTCTGTTCATAATGTAGCATGTCATGAATCAGATACGAAAGATGAACTCAGACTATTGGCGAATCGGCGAAATAAAAAAACGAGCGGTGATGAGTCGGAGCTTGGAGTGCGGAAGCGGTAGGGCCTCCCGGAGCTCTGCAAATGAGGGCGACGGAGGTCACGCGAAAAAATCCTATTGTAAAAAATATCAATTATCCCTTTCCGCAATGAGACCGGTGGGTAACGTGGTCTGGATTTCAAACTGTTATTACCACCAATGCCACTCGACAGGCCGTCCGGATGTTGGGTTTTAGCGACATCTACCCCAGCGTCGACCTCGTTGAGGGGATTAGTTTGAGTGGCAGTATTATTATACTGGATTAAGGGACATTCACGAGGGTTGTTCCAACGGTAAGTTGCACTGACATAGCGAGGAACATGGAAAAAGCTGCACATTATTACTTCCCCTTCTGCGTAGATCACTGTTTTCTGTGGTCAGTACCCAGTGCCGTAGGCAGGATTGCTTAATGATGGGAAGGGGGTTATCGGAAATAGAAAACGCTGTGCAAAGTCCTTCTTACATGGGTTTATTATTCTACGGGACATACCTACAGAAATGTTGGCTGTTCATTTATTGTTTCTTTCATGTGCAATAATTTAAATGGCTATTTTTTATGGTTTCCACAAATGTTGGCCCCCAAAAACACGAATTAGGCTCGGCTTTTTTGGTTTATTATTTTCCATAACGAACCTTTGGAATCGAGTATGGAAAAAAAATTTTAACAACCCCTCAAAAATTGATGGTTTCCGGTTCAAGGTACGAAGAATCCGAAAATGCAATAAAACCGCTACAAATGATTACTTAACGGTTTATTATTTACCTGTATAGATACCCCTTCTGCGTAGATAACTGTTTTTCTGTGGTCATTAACCACTGGCGTAGCCAAAATTGTTTAATGGGGGGAAAGGGAGCTATCGGAAATAGAAAATGTATGATGTGACTTTACGAAGTTGAATATAAATTATTTAACAAAGCACTAATTGTTACAGGTACCAAACGCTAAGTAAGACAAACTTAATAAATAAAATGTAAAATTATTTATTTAGCGAAAATGTTGTCATCGTAAAATTTTAAAGCATTTTTACCACCTACATGTGCCGTGGTCAGCCGCGCAGACGGTTACCTCACACTAGACCGTCACGAGGCCGGGCCGTCACTGTCACGAACGTCGTTGGCGTGGCCTAAAATATAAATATTACCTATTCGTCTCATTCTCAGATTTGAAATGGGTGTAAAATAGGGGTTTTCGAGGTATTTTCGAGGTTTTAGTGAACATGAGCTTGTGAGGTATCGTTGTCCATGTTTTTTAGGGCGAGAAGACCAAATATTAAGTTGATTTTGACCGAAGAGTGAAGTACTGAGGTTCTAACGAAGGTTAAGCTCCCAAAATTCCTTTTTTTATTAGTCAAAAATATGGGACAATTTCCCATGTTTTTGTATGGGACAATTATACCATACATATGTATAATAACACTAGAAGTAGTATCAACAGGTGAATCAAGACAATTAAATGGCACTATCAATGGTCAAAAATAATCTTAAAAACAAAAGCCAAGCCTAATTCGAGTTTTTCGGGGCCAAAATTGGTGGAAACCATCAAAAATAGCCATTTCTATTATTGCACATGATGTGACAAGGCATTATAGAAACAATAAATGAACAGCCAACATTTCTGTAGGTATGTCCAGTAGAATAATAAACCCATGTGACAAGGACTTCGCAGGATTTTTCGTTACCTTGAGGTTTTGAGGTTTGTTCTCAGTTTTAAGATTGCTGTCGTCATCCTTCAATATGGGTGTCGAAAAACTGATCGACGTCGCGCACGGAACTCCCCCCCCCCCCCCCCCACCACGTACGACGTCTTCAATCCAAAAAACATGGACACTGATTTCGAGAACAACATCTGGAATAAAATCGGAGAGGAATGTCCAACAACTGGTGAGAAATACGTGTATATTGTTACATTAGATGTTACGTTATTATCTGCTCAGTTATCACATCCCAAACGACTGATGCTTTGCACTGTTCTTCGACGGATTCATGACGGATGAAACTCGGTCCGATGTGAATAGGAATCACGGACCTTCACCGACCACCGATCTCGGCCGCTGCGGTATCGTGACGGTGACGGACCGGTCTCGTGACGGTGACGGGCCGGTCTAGCGACGATCTTGTGTGAAGTGACCTTATACGGAAGTCTTCTACACAACATATCCCATCCCATCCGACCCACCTCCTCCTCTGAAAATAATATTTACAGAGCTAGTTTCTAATGAAATAAACGTAACAATATTTAACTGTTTATTCATGTTTGACGCACCGTTTAATCTATTATTGTTTTATTTGTTTCTTTTACTTTTGTGACTGTTATCATTCTTGAAAATTTAATTTTAATTTGATAAATTAAAGTTTTGTTTTCGAGCCAATGGGGAGGAGACTGAGTGAGCTTCCGCTGTCTAGATGCTGGTTTTAGTTTATTGTTCTGTGAATAATACACCTATGACCTATGTATTCGCTCAGCAAAAAACTTTTATAACACCCCTCAAAAATGTTTCTTTTACTTTTCAAGATGCTTAGATTCCAAAAACGCTGCAAAGTCTTTGTCACATGGATTTATTATTCTATTGGACATACCTACAGAAATGTTGCTGTTCATTCATTGTCTCTTTCATGCGCAATAATTAAAATAGCTACATTTGACGGTTCCCACCAATTTTGGCCTCCAAAAACACGAATTAGGCTCTTTTTTTACAGATTATTTGTGATCATTGATAGTGTAATATAATTGTCTTAATTCACCTGCTAATAATACTTACTTCTAGTGTTATTATACCAATTTATGGTGATTTCAGAAAATTTCCCAGGTTCTTGACTAATGAAAAATTAATTTTGGGAGCTTAACCTTCGTTACAACCTCAATTCTTCACTCTTTTGTCGGAATCAACTCCATATTCAGCCTTCTCGCATTGAAATAAATGGAAAACGATACATCAGAAGCTCATGTTCACTAAAACCTCAAAAATCCCCCGAAAAGCCCTATTTTTACACCAATTTTCCTCCCATAACACCCCACGGTGTATGACGATCGGGCAGCCGAGCTTCGGAGCACAACTATGACCCAAATTTGTTCCCAAATGGGGCCCCAAACTGTGTGCGGAAGAACGACGATTTTATACCAAGAATTTAGAGCAAAATATGACGTAAATTTAAGGATGAAACTTCGATAGAACCTCAATTATCCACTCTTTGGTCAAAATCGACTTCCTATTCGGTCTTCTCGTCCTAAAAAACATGGAAAACGATACCTTGAAAGCTCCTGTTAATAAAACACAAAAATTCCTATTTTATACCCACTTTGATTTATTATTCTGTGAATAATACACCGATGTAATCGCTCATCAAAAAAATTTTATAACACCCCTGCAGAAACTTTTATTTTACGTTCCAAGGTGCGCAGATTCCTAAATGCACGTCCGTCCACCGTATCACGCGTATCTGCTCCATTTTCGGTCTAAAAAAATCCGTTCTTTCGCACGCAGGCTCCATTTGGGCCCTAGTTGTGTCCCGAAACTTTGCAGCCCGATCGGAATATACCCAAGGGTGTTATGGGTGAAAAACGCTGCAGTCGTTGTCACATGGTTTCATTATTTTATTAGACATACATTCTACAGAAATGCTGGAAATACATTGATTGTTTCTTTCATGTGAAATTATTGAAATAGCTACTGTTGATGGTTTCTACCAATACTGGACCCCACAAACACGAAATAAGCTCCTAGTTTTGACAAATTATCTTTGATCATTGATAGTGTCATTTTGTCTCGATTCACCTGTTCAAAAATATATATATATATATTTTGGCCCCAAAAAATACGAATTAGGTTCATATTTAAAAAAAGTTATCTTTGATCATTGACAGTGCCACTTAATTGTCTTGATTCACCTGTTGATACTACCTCCAGTGTTATTACACAAATTTATGGTGATGTCAGACGATTTCCCTGATTTCTGATTGACAGAAAATGAATTTTGGGAGCTTAAGTTTCGTTAAAACCTCAGTTGTTCACTCTTTGGTCAAAATCGACTTAATATTCGGTCTTCTCGTCCAAAAAAAAACATGGAAAACGATACCTAACAAGCTCATGTTACTAAAACATCAAAAAACCTTATTTTTACATCCATTTTTCACCCTCAACCCCCCCACCCACCGGATATACTCCGATCGGGCTGCAAAGTTTTGGGACACAACTAGGACCCAAATGAAGCCTGTGTGCGAAATAACGAATCGTTTAGACCGATAGAAAAAGAGAGATTGATGATATGGCGACGGTGTACAGCGGACGACGGGCGGGCATTGCATTTTTGGAATCTAAGCACCTTGAAACGCAAAAGAAAAAAATGGGGGGGTGTTGTAAATTTTTTTCCTAAACCAATACACAGGTGTATTATTCACAGAATGATAAACCAATATAGAGGGGAATTTCTACTATCTGCCTTTTGATCTCTTGCTTTGCAGTTTATGCACAATAGCCCAATTGAAATGTTAGTGTAGTTAGAAGTTTCGTGGGATGCTCCGCATTCCGGACATCGCGTTGTGCTTTTACACTGAGAACGTAAATGACCCAGCCTGAAGCATCGTGGTAAAATATATTAAAAAAAAATAAATAAAAAAATCATGGTTGATTCCAAATTTTCATTATTGAAAATGATAAACAAAAAAATGGAACACGTACTGACGCATTACTACGACTTATCTACAATTTAAGAAGAAGTAAGTGAACTCAGTTCCAACTACACCGCTCTATTTCGGCGAACCTATGGGACGGACCTTTATGACAAACTAGACGAGCAAATCGAATTTTACAAACATATCAAATCTTTGGTACCAGCGAAGATATATCTAACATTAGACATCATGAACCCAGCCGACAAAGAAGCGGACTTGGAACCGTAATAAAAGCAATTACAGACAACCTGGACAACATGAAAAAAACCAGTCATGCAGCATGACTTAATGAGCGAATTTTCAAAGAAATATTCGAATTAATGGCTATGGTTTTGAATAAAGGAAAACTTCGGTCTAAAATTTGGTTTTCTATGTATATTCTCTTCGTATTTATTTTAATTTGTACGTTTTGTCCATCCTGATTCTACCGTTTGTTTATTACGTAATTGTACTAAGTGCTTATTTATTTGATCGCTGTGGGTAAATTCAAGGAGTTGTACTAATCGTTTGCCTCCCCCTTTTTTGCTTCGAACTCTCGTCTTCAATTAATACTTCTCACATATTTCAATCTGACCACTCTAAGGGGGTGGGGGGGGGGGGGGTAAGAGTTTAAAGATTATCCTAGTTTTGGGTAATTTTTGCGCACTTTAAATGCTCTAATTTAAGAACGGATTTAGATATCTAAAATCCGATTTCACTATCGTGTTCAGCGTGCAAAAACCTTTAAAATGAGGGGTCACTTGTTAGAAAATAACATTTTGGGGATTTTTGGGTAATTTTTGCGCACTTTAAATGCTCTAATTTGAGAACGGATCAAGATATCTAAAATCCGATTCCACCATCGTGTTCAGCGTGCAAAAACCTTTAAAATGAGGGGTCACTTGTTGGAAAATAACATTTTGGGGATTTTTGGGTAATTTTTGCGCACTTTAAATGCTCTAATTTGAGAACGGATCAAGATATCTAAAATCCGATTCCACCATCGTGTTCAGCGTGCAAAAACCTTTAAAATGAGGGGTCACTTGTTAGAAAATAACATTTTGGGGATTTTTGGGTAATTATTGCGCACTTTAAATGCTCTAATTTGAGAACGGATCAAGATATCTAAAATCCGATTCCACCATCGTGTTCAGCGTGCAAAAACCTTTAAAATGAGGGGTCACTTGTTGGAAAATAACATTTTGGGGATTTTTGGGTAATTTTTGCGCACTTTAAATGCGCCAAAACCCTCCTTAGAGTAGGCCAATTTCGCCCATCTTCGAACTTAGCCTTTCGATTGCCAAGATAGATTTTTTGTGCAAATTTGAGCTGTTTATCTCAATTCTATCGAGAGTTATCGTCTGGAGTGACACATATATAAATAAATATATATATATATACATATAAAAAAGTGTTAAATTTCAGGAATCGTTTTAGAATGGTCTGAAACGGATTTCTATGAAGAAAATTTCCAAAAATTTATATTATTTAAATTTCGAAGCCATTGCAATAGCTTCATTTTCTTTGAAAATTCGCTAAAAGAAAAATACGACGAAATACTAAAAAAAAATCGAGAAAATCGAGACCGTACATCAAGTTACGACTCAGTATACCGCGATCAACCAATTTCCGACTATAAACGTACAGTACAGACGAATGAATTTAACGGTGAACAGATCAAACATAAATTCACCCAAACGACGCCGCCTTAATTTCACTGGACACTCGGTTTCTGGTATACAAGGATATTTTACATCACCTCTACCTTGCCATGGATCTAATTCTCTACCTTTTGCCCGAAACCGAGACATCTATCTCGTTTTGAAAACTCGGTGTACTTCACCAGAGTATTATCAACTCCCAGGTACTATCAGAAGAGCTATAATCCATGCTCTCTATCAATGTTTCAGATGTCTTCACGTATGAATCATTAATCAGTGTGAGATGCAGGTACTAAGTATTCATAAAGATCGTATCATCTGCTTATTAACAGTACCAGTTTGCGAGGACTACCCGTACCAAATGTTCTATTTGCATCCATTCCCTTGGCGGAGTAACACTAATTTCAGCACAGTTAGTTTCATACCAAAACATAAGCACTTACTACAGAATAACGATAACGGACTTATTATACCACTCACTGGTGGTTGCATTTGCGATGCCGAGTGCCGAGGATTCTTTTTCACAGATCCATTGAAGCCTGCAAACTCAGCACCATTCAAATGACTCGTAATCACCTTTTACCGGCACCAGATACAGATCAATATTGCTGACTGTGGTTACCACCGGAGACAGGACTGAGATCAAATAAGGATCGGACGGTGGGGAAACTCGTAACCTCCTTTTTCTCTCTCTCTCTCTGCTTTTAATTTTTTGCTTTCTACCCGTTTCATAAAAGAGCGGAAATTGTTTTTCATGTAAGTATTGTACATAAGTCTAAATTATTTCTTGGGATCATTACCTTCTTATGTGCCTTAATTATGTGCTATATCTATGTTAGTTATGTACTATATCAATTATCTACTATCCTTAATTATGTAATATATCTATATTACTTATGTACTATGGACTATATCAATTATTTCTTATGTAATCCTTAATTAATCCTTCAATTAAGGATTAATTAATTTTAATTCTATTTAATCATTGTACCTTTCGTGTTACTCATACCATTGTTATGTTCACACCGCTAATTTCGTACTACAACGACCATTTTCGCTTTTGCTCTCGTCTTGCAGAAAACTTTTCCGAACCCAATGTGCTGCGGAAAAGTGTTACCTTTGACTAAGGAGGACTTATATCAGCAATTCTGCTGATATCCACTTTTCCTGCTGATGCAGCATCCCCGAACCCATAAGTACGAGCGGCTCGCGTCTCTCGAGTCAGTCTCGTCTCCGCTGTCGTTGTCGCTCGTCAATCTGCACGTTTTCATACCTATCGTGTGTGTAATAGAACAATTTTTACGAACTCTTTTCTTTCGGCCCCCTTCGGTACTCCTCTATACCATTCGAATGTAATATGCAATATTTAAACCAATATACAACAAGGACAAATACGAGCTGTGCGACGCCTCGGTAGAAGCCCAGAAGGGTCTCCCTCCATCAACTCCCTAGCGACTCTCAACAGCTGTTAACAGCCGTTGGTAGACGGAGGACGAGGTGGAGGCACCTGTATAAGGCTAGCTTCACACTTGCGAGGTTTCAACCGGCGCGGTGCGGATTCGGTGAGGTTTCGGCAGCCGCCTCGAAAACCCAGTTCCCGTTCACACTTCCGAGGTTCATAAGAGGTTTACAGTCGGTAGAATCAACCAGTTACCTACAGTTTCACCATGGACAGAAGACGTGCTATTGCGATGCTGTTCCTCTACAGACGGATTAAAAAAAAAAACGCTGCAAAGTCCTTGTCACATGGGTTTATTATTCTTTTGGACTTTTGGACATACCTACAGAAATTTTGACTGTTCATTTATTGTTTCTTTCATGCGCAATAATCGAAATAGCTATTTCTGATAGTTTCCATTAATTTTGGCCCCTAAAACACAAATTAGGTATGCTCCTTTTTCTTTTTTTTAAAAACTATCTTTGATCATTGGTAGTGCCAGTTAATCGCCTTGATCCACGTGTTGACACTTTTTCCAGTGTTATTATACAAACTGATGGTGATTCCAGACGATTTCCCAGGTTTTACACTCATAAAAAATCAATTTCTGGAGCTGAACATTTGGTAGAAGTCAATTTTCCACTCTTTGGTCAAAATCGACTTCATATTCGGTATTCTCGTCCACAAAAACATGGAAAACGATACCTCAAAAGCTCATTTTACTAACATGTTGCTAAAACGCAAAAAGTACCTATTTTTACACACATTTTCACTCATAACACCCCTGGGTATATTCCTATCGGGCTGAAAAGTTTCGGGACACAACTAGGGCCCAAATGGAGCATGTGTGCGAAAGAACGACTTTTTTAGATCTAAAATGAGGCCTGTACACGTGATACGGCGTACGGCATACGGCGGACGGCGTACGGC
Organism: Leptopterna dolabrata; assembly: GCA_954871275.1. Taxonomy (NCBI): domain Eukaryota; kingdom Metazoa; phylum Arthropoda; class Insecta; order Hemiptera; family Miridae; genus Leptopterna; species Leptopterna dolabrata. The sequence continues at coordinate 153,290,656 of OX940974.1, forward strand.
GGACGGTGCGTAGATTCCAAAAATGCAATGTTGAAACGGAAAAGAAAAAAGTTTGAGGGGGTGTTATAAAAAATTTTTGCTGAGCGAATACATAGGTGTATTATTCACAGAATAATAAACCAAAAGGTTGACTAGGGCCCACTGGGTCCATCCTATTTTGATAAGAAGACGGAAGTGCGGTGCATTTTATACACTGTTCGAGGAGTTCAGAGAGAATGAAGACAAATGCAGGGAGACGAAGCACCAACCGACCATCGAATGAACCGAAACTGAACCTCGCAAGTGTGGACGCTAGCTTGACTTTGTGGACCCTCGACCCGTGTAGGAGCCTTCTAAGAACCTCTTCATGCCGCCGCGGCTCGGGGGGGGGCGAGCGGCGTAATCCGGCGCCTCTTCGGTTCGTACACGGGAGAGGTTCGGCGAGGTTTCTCGGTTCACACATATCAGGCGACCGCGCTAAATCGACCGAATCTGAACCGCGCCGCGTGAAACCTCGCAAGTGTGAAGCTAGCCTAAGGCGCCCGGCTCGCCCAGCTCTTGAAGACTCTTTCATTCTCACTCCTACCTGCGACTTCTCTCTCTCACTCGCCTCGCGCCTCCTCTCTCTCCCTTACCTTTTCCCTTGCGTATCCATTGTGGTGGTAACAACCTAGGATATGCATCACAAAAAGATCTAGCATTCATTGTGATGGTAACAACCTGGGATGCTGGCACGTCCACTAGCGCTCATTGTGGTGGTAACAACCTGGGGCGCTAGCTATCATTAAGGGACCCGTAGAGGGCACACATCCTCCTCTCTCCTATGGCCTATCCAAACCAAACCTACCTAGCGCTCTAGACAATTCCCTCACAGCTGTCCCCTAGCACTGTCGTGATTCCCTCACAGTAACCCACTCCTGTAATATTATGGGATTTAACCAAATAAACACGGAGAAAGTTGAGCTAGGCAACACCAAGGGTTTTCCCCAACCACCAACGACCACAACGGTCATAACGGCCGATTGTGAACGGGGGACGGGTCGAAAGGTCCCTTTATAAGCAGCCGTTCTGGCCCAGCTCTTCATTCGACGATCCGACTCCCGACTTCTCTATTTCCTTCCCCTTCCTCCGACACTCGCTGTGATCCATTCCGTGGGGTGCTGGCAAACGACTAGTTCCAAAAGCCGCCACCACGTGGCAGCACCAAAATGAGCTAAATTAATATTCGCTCTCCTCCCGTTAATAATTGAACGATTTTCAATCTGTAAATTGCATTGGATTCAAAATCAGCATAGTATTTCCGGAAATTGGTTCTGGTGTTCGAAATTCTAAAATTTGTACATTTGGATCACTGGGATTCGAATTTGGCTAATTTTTTCAGAAATCCCAATTACCCAAATTCTAGAGGGTTGTGTCCTAATTACGATGGTTTTTTCAAATTTAAAATTGGAGGAAGGCGGCTTCCCAGGCCCCTTCGGAGGGGCTTTGCCGCCCAAGCAGCTTTGGATACCTGTCATTTCCGAGAACAGTTTTTGCCCCACCATTCAAGAGTTTTAGATTTATTCCTCCCTGTTCGAGGTTTGCTATGAAACTGTTTGGGCACATCCATGAACAAGTGCCAAACTACCACGAAAATATGAGCTATTTTCTATGAGTCAGTCATGGATGAGTCGTGAAATTCATATTCAGTACAACTGGTCAACAAAATTGATAACATAAATAATAAAAAATAATAAAATAAATAAAACAAGGATCTTGAGTTATTTCATAATTTACTTTTACTTTTAACATTATTATTACATATTTTAATAAATCTAATTTATTTTTATTTGATTAGTGTATAGGATCTTACCTTGGTAGGTACACCAATATTAAACTAAGCACCTCTCCCCACCTCCTAATCCAACTCATCGCATTTGAATCCAATTATAAGCCCAAATTGGACGATCGATTGAATATACGATTTCCTAGACTAAAATTAGTGACTTTGAGGTCAGACGCCTGAAACTGCAAACTGCCTACTACAAGTAAAAAATAAATTAAATTGCCAGTTGGACCTCCCAAGTAATGGCTGGTTAGGGACGAGTACTGGGTCCCTCTGTTTTCACCTCCAAATCCGTATATTCTCTGAAGCAACCAAGTACCTACCTACGCACTTTCGAAAAATGGACACCGACGGTTATCTCGAATCAAGACGAAGTCTGTGGAAGGCGTATATTATATTATGCTTTCTCAGTTGATCTGTACACTAATCCATACCCACGTGGATCATATAACCTGAGTTTACCAAAGTTCACTTATAAATTAATAGCACCGTTATATTTATTTGACCTGTTGATTAATAATTGGTTATTTGGCCGTTTGAAATGATCATTTCAAATCTTATTGGACTCTTATCTGTTCAGCGAGTTACACGCGTCTGTACATGACATTATACACCACATAAACACACCACATTCATACATTACATACACTACACTTCATAAACCACATTATACACCACATTCCTGCTCATTATAAATCGATAAGTTTCAGATCACCTACCTGCTTTAAAAAGCCAATCTATTGGCGTGTTGCTGTAAACAACAGGTAGGTACTTGATAATTAGGACGTTACAGCAGTGCCTGCGCAATCGTGAATTTATTTTATTTTTTTAAATGGACGTTATTTCAGGACGATCGGACCTAAAATTCTAAAATTTTAAAGACACTTGGAATAATTTGGTAGGTAGTTCATACATAATGTTCTAACAAATCGAAAAAGTACGATAGAGCAAACGTGAGATTTGCTAAGAAAGGGGTACGAACGTAGCAACGAAGTTGTTCCAATTTTCAGTTTATTAATTAATAACGTTTTTGGTTCTTCAGAAATAAGTAACAAAGGTAACAATATCAATTGAGTAATAAGATCTCATCAAAAGAGACTCTGGCTCCCGAATTTGGCTGCTTCTAGTCAATCTTGAATCTAGCAATTCATGGAGCAGAGCGTGATGGTGAAAGTAAATAAGTTTTTTCTCCATCTTTTGATTCCATAACTCATCGTCGATTTGAATTTCTTCGATGTGCAAGTCACTGCCCGTGTACACTACGAAATGACATTTAGCTGCTTCCGCAATATGCGTTTGCCCTTGAACTTGAAAGTAATACGGATGGGTTCTCTTCAATTTCAAATCTTTGTGAGATATGAAGAATGATTTGTTTTTTTGACGCTTCTACATGGACACTTCTTTTTGAATTCTACATACCTTGAAACGGAAACCATCACATTTGGTTGGGAGAGGGGGGAATTTTTCATGCTCGATTTCAAAGGTTCATTATTGAGAATGGTAAATGGAAACTTGACTGTTTTGGCAGACACAATTATGGTTACTTAGTTGGGTAGAAACGAATCTTGGAAGAGAATTACAAGGCAGGTACTTGAGCGCCAGGGGGGCCTCGGGCCCGCCTGGGGAGCCACCTACCCTCATTCAAGAGCCGCCTTCCTCCCCCAACCCCCCCCCCCCCCCCGTCCATCACCTTCTGGACAAGAATTGATGGGGTTTTAGTGGTCCAATTTTAAATTTGAAAAAAACCATCGTAATTAGGACACAACCCTCTAGAATTTGGGTAATTGGGATTTCCGAAAAATTAGCCAAATTCGAACGCCAGTGATCCAAATGTACAAATTTTGAAATTTTGAACGCCAGAACCAATTTCCGGAAATTCTATGCTGATTCTGAATCCAATGCAGTTTATAGATTGAAAATCGGTCAATTATTAACGAACTGAGAGCGAATAATAATTTGCACTCGACGGTGTTGCCATCTGTTGAATGTTCTTACAAGTTTTTTTCGGGCTATTTCCCCTTAAGAGCAACTAATACCTGCTGTGGTTCATGCTCGCAGGGTATTAGTACTAGGTCCATCTTTTCTATCTAGCACCTACTTTGGTTCATGCTAGGGTTCATGCATAGAGAGGTAATTACTGTTAAATTGAAAAATAGAAAAGATTTGACACTGATCCCTATGTATCTGAACGGTAGATCTTGGGATTTCGATTTGAAGCACTCCGTTTGGACGTGGAGACGGAGAACGATCGCGAGTATATCATCATAGACGATGCAAATGTCCGACTTGCGGAGGGGTAATCGATGCAGGAGGGAGCTTTACCATTACGGTGGCAGTCAACCAGAAGCTCTAAAGATGTAGGTAGTTAAAAACAATGGAGGTAATAAGTTCTTAGGCTGGTGTGATGTGTGATGAGAATGGACTGGTGATTCTCAACGGTAGGTCTGTTGGAGATCAAGAGGGAGAATTCACATTTGTTGGCGCTCAGGGTAACTCACTTAATGATGTGGCCTGCTCATCAATAGGTCTCCTGGGTGTTATTAAATACTTCCGAATTGCGCCATCCCATTTCTCGGACCATATGCCGATACTAGCAACACTAAAATACAAAGGGGTGCTAGGTGAAGTAGTAAACCCCATACCTCCTCGATTGCGGTGGACCAAAGTAGATGAAATAAGTTATTCTAAAAAGCTGGATGGAATCGTGAAAAAATTACATCCATTGCCAGAAAACACAGACCAGGGATTAGCGGAAATTATGAGTTGTGTAAAGGAAGCCGCGTCAGAAGGAAACAAACAAATAATAGGGAAAGTAAATAGATATGGGCCAAAATTTGAAGGATGGTTTGACAGTCAATGCGCAAGATTAAGGGAAAAAATGTACAGTTGATTGAATAAGCATCGAGATACAAACTCAGAAACTATGAAATACATGTACCTAGATAAAAATAGAGAATACAAAAATATCACAGATCGAAAAAAATCTGCGTATTATGAATCTTGTGTGGCTAGGTTTGCATCAGTATGGGATACAAAGATGTTTTGGGATTTGGTTAAAGAATTATGTGTGAAGGATTCTTTCGTTGCCCCTGCCTGTAAGCTGAATGAACTGCATGAATACTTTAGAGAGCTGCACAATCCTCCGACTATAATTGAGCCTGTCCATTAAATGCACCGCCAAACCTGAGCGATGGAATACTTGATAGGGAGATACCTCTCGTGGACCTGAAACGAGTTTTGAGCAAGGCAAAGAGTTCTACAAGAATGCTCCCGAAAGTTTTCTGAGCGCCTGGTTTCCCTCCTTCAATAAAACCTATGATGAAAGAGCCCCCCCCCCCCCCCCCCCCCCCGGCGTCTTTCAAACTGGCCATAATCTTCCCTCTATATAAAAAGGGGGATCCCTTAGATGTCAATAGTTTTAGAGGTATTAGTTTTCTGGATGCTGTCATGAAATTGTACGAAGGGGTCTTACTGGACAGATTGACGGAATGGGTCAATGTCAACAACATTTTGAGCGAGTCGCAAGCGGGCATTCGGGAATCATACTCCACACTTGACAATCTATTTACCCTCATGAGCACAGTGCGTGCTAAAATTGCGAAAAAAAGGTATAAAGTATATGCATTTTTTATTGACTATAGCTCCGCATTCGATAGACTGGTGAAACAGAGGCTGTTTTATCGCCTGTATGAGCTGGGAGTTTCAAGGAAGTTTGTGGAGAACCTATCCCATCTTTATGAGGGGGCGGAGGCGGCGGTCTGGACCACGGAGGGTGTATCGCAGTCGTTTAGTTATGGTGTGGGTGTGCGACAGGGTTCTTTGATTTCACCATTGTGCTTTTCGCTATATATTGATGAGCTTGAGGGGCTCTTGGGTGGGGGGGTCGATTTTGGTAATGTCGAGGTCAAAGTCTTAAGGCTAAATGTAACGACAAGTTAGTGAGATTCTCAGATAAGAGATGGCAGCACTATCGGGGGCAAATTTCCTTGACTCCTCACAGGAGAACGAACCAAGATATTTTGAATCTGAAAACGGATTTGATAAGATATCAACCCATAGTTTGGACGAAATTGGTTTAAAAAATTTGCACAATTTTTTTGCGCACTGTTCAAAAAAATTTTTGATTAAATTGAAACTTTTTCAAAAATGTGGCCTTATACAGCAGTGTGCCCATGCATACAGTGTTCAAATCCGTTTTCAGAATTGAGATTGGTCAAAAATTACGATCGTAATCCTTAAGATTGGTGAAACAATAGTAGGGCTGACGGGGTGGAGGAGTGCGCTCGAGCGAGGGGGGCAGTTTGGTGAGGTGGTGCCGGCCGCCTGGACCCCTCGTATGAACGTTCTGCGAATTCTCCTACTCAGGGTCGGCATCAAAATCGAGTCTTCCTGATGTTGGTTGGAAAAGAAGTTTTGTCTGTGAACAGGATTGGGTCAAGCCTTGTCTCACGTTTGTGGACTACGAGAAAAGGGGGGCCTAAGTTGGGGGTAGTAGATTTCGTTTTTTTCTTGTAGGGGATGTGACTGATACGCAAAATCCATGTTTTTGACAACGGTGGCCCCCAAAACTTTGGTCAAAATGCGAGAAACCTCAAAATTTTCGCACTTTTTTTGTTTTCCCCCCATTTTGGCCATGATAGAGCGCGTTTTTGACAAAAAGTGTACATTTTGAAACTGAATTAGATTTGCTAGAATACTAGAATAGGCTCGGTAGACTCAATAGTTTCCGAGATACAGCTAAAATACCATACATACCACCACTCTCAAAACCGCGTTGTGAAATCCAATTTTCTTTCTCGTATTTTTCGCTATATCTCCAAAACGTATTGTCACATTAGGGAATTTAGTAGTGAAGTATTTCAAAACTCAAATAATTTTAGATTGTATTGCAAGTTGTGTCCCTAAATACATACATACAGACTACATACACACTTTCAAAATAATTTTGTTACTTTTGCGCACTGCAACAATTTTTTATTGTTCACAAAGATTGGCAGGTACCTACAACAGCGCGCCTACATGCATATATATAGATGTTTCAAAAAATACAAGTCGATAAATCTTTCATATAGGTACCTACGCGAATTTTATGGGACAGCGTGTAAAATCATAGTTCATGAATCTAGTCTTGAAAAATTAAACTGGGTATTTCAAATCTGAGCAGTATCGAAATTAGGGGACATATAGGTACAGATCATCAAACACTTGAAACATTTCTGCTGTTGAATATACTATATTTGCTTTCAAAATAAAGTATTGTACTTTGAGGAATTTTCATCCCAAGTCCTGGGTAGGCTCCCGTATTTCCAGCGAACGTGGTATCCTTGGATCAATAATTTCTGGGAGCAGAACATTTTCATAACAATATTTCAACTTTGTTATCATTTTGTCCTCCCAGAATGAGCGATCCCTTTGTATTATCTCGTAATGTAGATCCCTAGGGGTCCACACTACGAAAAAACAACGCTCTCTCATCGTTATTTCCAATTGTCCTTGAATTTGGAAGAAGTAGTCGCTAGTTTTTTTAAGTTTTTTATCTTTACCCAAACAAAAATTTTTAAATTTGTGTCCAGAGTTTTCGCTCCATAGTAATGCACCAAACAGACTCATGAAACCTACTAAACACTATGATCGCAACATTTTCCATGGAAATTGGGTAACGGAGTTACGAAATATGGACGCACGCGTTGTTGTAGAAGTCCATTTTTGTGAAGCAAATTTTTGTTGGAGCAGTGCAATAAAGTTTTGGCACATCAAAAACATCAGGTAGGTACATACTGTTGGCAAAGTAAATACCATTCAGATTCATCGACTATAATAGTTATGTAAACACAGTTGCATAAACGTCACCTGATTTCGAAAAAATCAAATCCAAATCAAATCGAAGTGTCGGCTTCTTGGACTTTGGGCAACCTTTTTGGCGAGTTCATAAGAGGAACTATCTAGGTACTCTGTAAGCAGATATCTCGTGACATGGACATATGTGTAGGGGTTATTATTATCTCTATCTCTATCCTTATTATCCTTATTATATTATAAATTCGAATCTTTGTCTGTCTGTGAAACTGTGATTCTTTTCACGGCAAAAAGCATATTATACCTATTTATGTTATCACAATATATGTACAAAAGTAAATAAAAAACGCTGCAAAGTACTTGTCACATGGGTTTATTATTCTTGCGGACATATAGAACTGTACTCCATCAATATCAAAATGTCAAACAATTTTTTCACCATTTATAAACAATGTGCCATTAATTCGTTTTTCCCGTGTTTTTTTCCGATACTTTTAGGTAACAAACATCCCTAATATAGATACCATCTTTGGACCAACCCCCACCTACCCTCCAAATTTGAATCACATTCGACCATTTTTACGGTAATTATGAGCGTTCAACGGTTTTCACTTCAAAACTCCTAAAAAACGCCTCATTTTTGCCAGTTTTTTGTCCATAAAATCCAAACCGTTGGTCCGATCGAGCTGAAAAGCTTGCGGGCACCATGTCTGCCCTAGATGAGTATTTGGTGCAAATTTCGACTAAATTGGACCAATTTTGAGGCAGTTATGCGTGACATGGCGGACGGCGACGGACATTGCATGAATCTAGACACCTTGAAACGTGTAAGAAAAAATTTTGAGGGGGTGTTCCAAAAAATTTTTGCTGAACGACTACATAAGTGTATTATTCACAGAATAATAAACCAAAACGATTTATTCATCTTCTAATAGACAATCACACTCTAGGATACCGCACCAAGCCAGTTTCCGAAAATACCAATTTTGGGAAAAAGTGTCTAAAAATGTGAAATTTGAGCCTATTTTGAAAAATATGTGCTTTTAGGAATCACGTATCAAAATTTTAGGGACGTATCGACAAATTTGGGAAAAATCGAAAAAAGACTTATTTTTGGCGATTTTAGCTAAATGGCTGAAGCGATTTTGACGTACTAAACTCCAATCGACGCGCAATTTTATGCTCCTTATTCTAGCATAATTATAGTGAAAATAGTTTTCGAGAAGCGAAAAAGCTGAAAAAGGTCCGAAAATTTCGCAGTTTTTTGGCTCTCAAAAGTTTAGCACAAGCCAGAGTCTGTCGTAAACTCACATTACTCGTATTATGCCCAAATTCGATTAAAATAATTTCCAGCTAGTGCACATTTATTAGGCAGCAAGCACAAGTCCAATTTGACTTGGCTATGACCCAATCCTGCTCACACACAAAACTTCTTTTCCAACCAACATCAGGAAGACTCGATTCCGAGAATGTCATGCGAGGGGTCCAAGCGGCCGAGGGGTCGAGGCGGCGGGCCCCACCCCACTAAAATGCCCCCCTCTCGCGCGCGCACTCCTCCACCCAGTCAGCCCGACTATTGTTTCCAATATATTGTTTCACCAATCTTAAGGATTACGATCGTAATTTTTGACCGATCGAAATTCTGAAAACGGATTTGTACACTGTATGCATGGGCACACTGCTGTATAAGGCCACATTTTTGAAAAAGTTTCAATTTAATCAAAACTTTTTTTGAACAGTGCGCAAAAAAATTGTGCAAATTTTTTAAACCAATTTCGTCCAAACTATGGGTTGATATCTTATCAAATCCGTTTTCAGATTCAAAATATCTTGATTCGTTCTCCTGTGAGGAGTCAAGGAAATTTCCTTCATTTTGGTGCTGCCACGTGGTGGCAGGTTTTGCAACTAAAAGCGTTACATTTAGCCTTAATGTATGCCGACGACTTACTCTTGCTGGCCGATAACCCCCCCACCCCCACCTGGTCCCTTAGAAATATGATTAAGGTGGTTGACAAATTTAGCCTAGAAAGAAATCTGATAAATCTGGAAAAATCCAAAATTATGATTTTTCAAAAGAGGAGGCGGAATAAGAGCGAGGAATGAATGGTGGACTCTACTTGATGAACCTATAGAGGTCGTCAAGTCCTACAATTATTTGGGAGTATGGTTGACCCCGAGCCTGAATCTTGCTGAACACTTCGAGCAAAAGCGGCGCGCCGCACTATTCGGGCTTAGCAGCACCAGGAGGAGTATTTTAGTAAAGGACATACCGTTCGACAGTAAACTCATGGTCTTCAATGCTACTGCTAAGATGGTATTGGGCTATGCAGCTCAGGTATGAGGTTTCCGGCGTGTGGAGGAAGCAGAAAAGGTACTTGATATTTTATCAACAGCTTGTTGCATCTTCCCATGAGCACCCCGACGTATATGATCCACTTAGAAACCGGGGATGGCACACTTTTCACGACCTACTTTGGTCTACATGCTGAATATATAATCAGAGTGTGATGAATATGTTTTGGCGTACATCCACCACGAGCGGTGTGAGGGGGGATGTGCCCGGTTCGGTTATGGGCGGACCACCACCATTCCCGGGATCTTTTCGGATGTGTCCGTTTTGGTTATGGGCGTACCACCACCATGCGCGGATTCTTTTAGGAGCGTTGCCTGGTTTGGTTATGGGCGGACCACCACCATTCCCAGGATCTTTTTGGATGTGTGCTCGGTTTGGTTATGGGCGGACCACCACCATGCCCGAGATCTTTTAGGAAGTGTGTCTGTTGGTTATGGGCGTACCACCACCATTCACGGATTCTTTTGGGATAGGAGAGAGACGAGGTAAGGAGGAGAGAGAGTAGTCAACGACTAGAGGAGAGCGTAGAATGAGGAAAAAGGTGCAAGAGGCGAGTTTTTATAGGCTTGGGAGCTGTCTCCCTCCCTCCTCTAGCTAGTAGAGGATGGTGGGGATCTCCAGGCTGGCCCTCGGCTCTCTTGCGTCTTCTGTCCCCACTTCTAGGTTTATTTGGCGAGATCTTATTTCTACGTACAAGAGTTGTGGTTCTGGGAGGATACCACGACACAGAGTATTAAAAATGCAACCGGAGCGCCTGCCCTGCCGGGTGGCCACCGAAACTATTAAGCAACAAACGTTTTGGTGTAAATGGGCTGACCTAACTGTAAAATATGGGATTGACTCTGTGAACTTGTCGGAGGCCTCCGTGCCAGAATGGGAAAGGTTGGCAAAGGAACTGAAAGTCGCCATAGAAAAAAATGAGACAGAAAAGTTTCTAAAATTGGCGGCAGAATCAAGTCATTACCAGATGTACGCCGCACTCCAACTGACAGGTATTGACTACATTCGAAATAATAACCAACGCGTGTACCGATTGATTGCTAGGATCCGATGCGAACAAATGGGATTAAACTGCAGAGTATGGAACAGGAGCACAGGGGAAGCACGGTGCTCTATGTGCAATTTGGGGCAGCCGGAAACTAGCTGTCACTTCCTCTGTAACTGTCCAATACTCTCAGAGTTTAGAGAAAGGCACTTTGGCAAACATTTCATAGAACCTCAAGAAATGATTGTAATCCTTAACGGGTCGAACTGGATAAATTTGTATAACTTTGCGAGAGAGGCATTAAATTATAGAAAATTTCTAGTACCTAACTAATTTCAATTACTGACTCTGTTTGGAGCATATTATTATAGCAACGAATACAATGATTGAAAATGTTGGAAAAAACTATTTATACAGGGAGTCTAGTGTAACTATGTAACAAACTCAGGGAATCGATTTTACAGGTAATTTGCAACAAAAAATGCCTCGTAGAGTTTTTTTCTTACTCAACTAAAAATCCGACTTTTTTCACTTTTAAGATTTTTTCGTCTTCTCGACCTTGTCTCTGTAAAACGGACCTAACTCCCTTAAATTATTATGTAAAATAAAATCTGAGGATACCGTTGGAAAGAGCGTTAAATTTCCCACCTCTTTGATACAAAATCCGATTTTTTTTACTCTGGCCTAACTGGTAAAAAAATTGCGAAATTTGAAAATTTGAAGATTTTCTTAAAATCACCGTTTTTAGCGAATTTTCGAAGAAAAGGAAGCTATTGTTCTCGGTCCAAAATTTTTAAAACTCGAATTTCCGAAAGATTTTTATACCAAAATCCGTTTCAGACCATCCTGAATTCCCTACCGAAAGACACCAAAAATTATAAGTATATATATATATATATATATATATATATATATATATATATATATATATATATATATATATATATATATATATATATATATATATATATATATATATATATATATATATTTATATATTTATATATGTATGTGTCATTCCAGACGATAACTCTCGAAAGAATTGAGATAAAAAGTTCAAATTTGCACGAAAAATCTGTCTTGGCAATCGACAGGCTAAGTTCGAAGATGGGCAGAATCGGGTCACCCTAAGGGGGAGTTTTGGGGAGTTTTAGGGGGGGGAAATTACCCATAAATTCCCAAAATGAAAAAGTCTGACAAGTGACACCTCATTTTAAAGGTTTTTCTACGCTGAACACGATGGTGAAATCAGAATTGCGATATCTCATTCCATTCTCAAACTGGAGCACTTTGAAGATGAAGGAACATGGTTATTTCTTGAGATGTTCTTCCTGGTTCGTCTGCTCTAATCTGATAACGGAATTGGATATCGCAATTCTGACTTCACCATCGTGTTCAGCGTTGGAAAATCTACAAACCGAGGTGTTACTCGGCAAAAAATGGAACAAAAAATTTGTTACGTACCCAATACCTACTCTTCTGGTATTCAAAACATTTTTGATTTCCCCCTCCCCTCCTTCCACCCCAAATTTTACTTTGCGTAAAACTACTCCTGTTTTAATTTTGTATGGTATCAAGTTGGGAAAACATTGGCCGAAAATTAATTTTCAGAAAATTTTAGGCGGAGGAGGAAGATGCCGAAAACTTCGAAAATTCGCTCTTATAGCCATGCTGCATGACTGTGGTTTTTATTTAGTAGTTCACCTTGTTATTACGGAGGTCATTCGGCGGGCACTCCTTAAGAAAAACTTGCCCAGAATCTCAGCTTTCCAATGGTATAAGAAAAAAACTTTTCACAGTGGAATTTGGCGGAGAAAATGACGTTTGAGTCCCACGTTTTGCAGGACTCAAACGTCATTTTCTCCGCCAAATTCCACTGTGAAAAGTTTTTTTCTAATACCATTGGAAAGCTGAGATTCTGGGCAAGTTTTTCTTAAGGAGTGCCCGCCGAATGACCTCCGTAATAACAAGGCGAACTACTACATAAAAAACGGTGATTTTAAGAAAATCTTCAAATTTTCAAATTTCGCCATTTTTTTACCAGTTAGGCCAGACTAAAAAAATCGGATTTTGTATCAGAGAGATGGGAAATTTAACGCTCTTTCCAACGGTATCCTCAGATTTCATTTTACATAATAATTTAAGGGAGTTAGGTCCGTTTTACAGGGACAAGGTCGAGAGACGAAAAAAATCTTAAAAGTGAAAAAAGTCGGATTTTTAGTTGAGCAAGAAAAAAACTCTACGAGGCATTTTTTGTTGCAAGTTACCTGTAAAATCGATTCCCTGAGTTTGTTACATAGTTACACTAGACACCCTGTATACTAAAATCGACCTCGCTCCTGTTGGTATCTTTGAGTATTGTAATACCTAAAGGCCATACTCGCCTGTTTATTATAATGAGTTATTGTAAATTATAATTATGTTTATTATAACACCTGTTTATTATAAAAAGCCTCTGCATGCAAAAATAATTATAATAACTTACTGAATGTTATATTAATATGACGGTGCTAATGTTACGGACGAACCTTTGCATTAAAATAATTCTAGTAATTTACTAAACTTAGTTATATTTCATTTTCTAACTGTTGCAATTACAATATTGTATATTATCTTGAAAATAGTAGTATAATATAATGTTGCTATGCTGATAGTAGTGATAAGTATGCTGTACCTACTTTAAAAAAAAATTGATATCCGTCTACTCGGATAGTTAGCCCAAAAGCCCAGTCCTACAATGTTAATTGTCTAGAATAATTGTTGATGTTTGTTTTGATGTTTAACCTGTTCGCCGCTCACTTCTCGTCCGTCTTTGATCCCCCGGTCCCGTGCGTCCCTTCATACCCTGACCTAGATGTTGATTCGCTGGGTTTACTCTCGATCAACGAGGATGATGTCTCGCGTGGACTTGCTGGTCTGGATATGAGGAAGGGTTTGGGCCCGGACGGCATCCCACCGGTGTTGTTGCGGCAGTGTGCACCTGCATTAACCCGCCCTCTTACCTTACTCTTCAGCAAATCACTTGAATCTGGCAGCTTTCCCGAAATATGGAAAACATCTTACATTACTCCCGTCCATAAGTCTGGCGAAAGAGGTCTCATTGACCATTATCGTCCTGTCTGCTCCCTGTCCGCGATACCCAAGTTATTTGAGAAACTGTTGGTCGACCAGTTCTCACGCAGCTTCAGCTCTTTCATCGCCGTTGAACAGCATGGCTTTGTCCGGGGCCGATCAACTACTACGAACCTTCTTGAGTTCCAAGACTATGTCATGGATGGTTATCAGAGGGGGCTCCAGACGGATGTGGTGGCAACCGATTTTGCTAAAGCTTTTGACAAACTCTCTCACCGTCATCTGCTGGCCTTGCTGAAATCGTTGGGAATCCATGGTTCGCTCTTGGATTGGTTCCGTTCCTACCTGTCCGGACGGGTGCTCGTCGTTCGGGTGAGGGGTGCCCTCTCTTCTCCTTTCTCAGCTTCCTCCGGGGTCCCTCAGGGGAGCCACATTGGACCTCTCTGTTTCCTGCTGCTTATTAACAGTGTGGTGAGCTGTGTTTCGGCGGATGGGGTGAGGGCTTTGCTTTTCGCTGATGATCTCAAGCTCCTTCGTCACTCTGGAAGTTCATCGGATTGTGGTTTTCTACAGTCGGCAGTTGAACGCTTGGAGAGCTGGTGTGAATCGAACCATCTTTTTTTGAACCCTAATAAGTGTTCGGTTGTGACCTACCATCGCGTATTGCAACCTATTTTCCATGACTACACCTTGGGTGGCATCCCTCTCCAAAGATTGCCGCGGATGGTCGACCTGGGTGTCCTTTGCGATGAGCGACTGACTTTCTCCTGTCACATCGAGGGGCTAGCAGGCCGTGCAATGCGTTCGCTCGGTTTCATCAAGCGAAATACGAGGGAATTCACAAACGTGGATGCCATTATTTCCCTCTACAAGGCTCTCGTTCTCCCTATATTGGAATACGCGTCATCGATATGGTCCCCTTCGTACGCCGTTCACAAGTACCGATTGGAGAGAGTGCACAGGAAGTTTCTGTGCTACGTGGCGTATAAATCGGGAATCCCCACAGAAGACGTGAATTATACTGCTCTCCTTCACAGATGCAACCTTGTCACCCTGGAAAAAAGAAGATGTTCTTCGGACCTCGTTCTGCTGTTCAAATTACTTAACAACCGTATAAATTGTCCCTCTTTGCTTTCTAAAATTAATTTTGTCGCCTCCCAAACCCCCACTCGCTCATCAGTGTTATTTAATGTCTCTTTTTCCTCTACAAACTACGATAGAAACCGTCCTCTTCACCGAATCCTCCGAAGTGCAAATCTCCTCCTGGCCTCTTACCCACAGTTTGACTTTTTCAACTCCTCCCTTTCTAATCTCAAATCTATATTGTTATCTTCACCTCTTTCTTTTCAATAATTGTATTCTTTTTTGAAATCCTCCATGTTTATGAATGACCATGTTATGTATAATGTAAATTGGGCTTGCCCGTGCAAATAAATAAATAAAATAAAATAAAAATAAAATGTGATTTATCACGAATAAACATTGATTCTTCTTCTTGTCTTCCTATTCTGTCTTCTCGTCCTAAAAAACATGGAAAACGATACCTACTTTTATACCCATTTTCACTAATAACACCCATGGGTATATTCCGATCGGGCTACAAAGTTTCGGGACACAACTAGGGCCCAAACGGAGTCTCTGTGCGAAAGAACGAATTTTTTAGGCCGAATGTAAAGTAGATATGGATGATACGGCGGACGGGCATTGCATTTTGGTTTATTATTCCGTGAATAACACACCTACGTATTCGCTCAGCAGCAAATTTTATAACACCCCCTCAAACATTTACTTTTAACTTCTTCAATTCCCAACTTCATACTAGGTCTTCTCGTCCCAAAAACATGGAAACGACAAGCTCACTAAAACTTCGAAAAACACCTCGAAAACCCCTATTTTTACACCCATTTTCCCCCATAACACTCTTGGGTGTATTCCAATAGGGCTGCGAAGCTTCGGAGCACAACTAGGCCCCAAATGTGTTCCAAAATTGGGAACCATCTGTGTACGGAAGAACGACGATTTTAGACCAAAATTTAACGTAAATTTAAGGCTGAAACTTCGTTAGAACCTCAATTTTCCACTCTTCGGAAATCGACTTCATATTCGGTCTCCTCGTTCTAAAAAACAAGGAAAACGATACTTCACAAGGTCATGTTACTACAACACCAAAAACCCCTATTTTTACGCACATTTTGGTTTATTATTCTGTGAATAATATTCAATCAGCAAAAACATTTTATAACAGCACCTCCAAATTTTTTCTTTTACGTTTCAAGGTGCACAGATCCCAAAAATGCAATGTCCGTCCGTGTATCTACTTTATTATTTTATAATACCCAGGGGTCTTATGGGCGGAAAACTGGCGTACCTAAGAGAAGAGCTTTTCGTGGTTGTTTTAGGGTTTTAGTGAACATGAGTTTTTTGGGCGATGAAGACCATATGAAGTCGATTTTTAACAAAGAATGAAGAACTGAGGTTGCAACGCTTCGCTCATTAAGCCATGCTGCATAACTGGAACTTTTGTTTTCTCAAAATGGTCTAGAACCGTAAATATAGCATTTCCAAGTCAAATTCAACCTTTTCCAAACCAAATTCAACTTTTCCAAGTCAAATTCAACTTTTTCCATTTCAAATTCAACCTTCCCCTACTTCAGCAAAAAATATGAAGTTTAATAAACTGAATTTATGAACCCCATTACTAAATTTTTGTTGCATTATTTAAGGCTTAAATTGAAGTTTGTATGACATCAGATAGAGACTGCAAACTCCCTCGCTACTTCGTATCACGTCAGATGAGGTGCGTTCGATTAATCAGAAGGTCTGATGGGCAACGAAATAGGCATTAAAGAAGTAAACAGGAAGAATTTGCAAACACCGAAGTTATGTTCCTTAATTCAGTGGAAGGTTCACAAAAGGAAATTTTTAAATTATAATGAAAAAATAAAAACAAAAAACGCTGCAAAGTCCTTGTCACTTGGGTTCATTATTCTATTGGACATACGTACAGAAATGTTGGCTGTTCATTTTTGCTTCTTACATGTGAAATAATTGAAATAGCTATTTTTTATGGTTTCCACCAATTTTGGCCCCCAAAACACGAATTAGGTATACGACTTTTTTTCTTCAAATTATCTTTGGTCATTGGTAGTGCCATTTACTCGTCTTGATCCACGTGTTCACACTTTTTCTAGTGTTATCATACAAAGTGATGGTGATTTCAGACGATTTCCCAGGTTTTTGACTCATAAAAAATCAATTCTGGGAGCTGAACATTTGGTAGAACCTCAATTTTCCACTCTGCTCAAAATGGACTTCATATTCGGTCTTCTCGTCCCAAAAACTTGGAAAACGATACCTTAAAAGCTCATGTTACTAACATGTTAGTACTAAAACACAAAAAGTACCCATTTTTATACACATTTTCACTCATAACACCCCTGGGTATTCCAATCGGGCTGCAAAGTTTCGGGACACAACTAGGACCCAAATGGAGCCTGCGTGCGAAAGAAGGAATTTTTTAGACCGAAAATGAAGCCGGCATAAGTGATACGACGGACGGCGTACGGCGGACGGACAGTGCATTCTGGGAATCTACGCACCTTGAAACGGAAAAGAAAAACTTTTGAGGGGGTGTTATCAAAATTTTTTGCTGAGCGAATACATAGGTATTCGCTCAGGTATTCGAGCATTATTCACAGAATAATAAACCAAATCTCACATACCTAGTACCTGCGTTGTTTAATTTAAGCCTTAAATAATGCAACAAATAGTTAGTAATGGGGGTCACAATTCAGTTTATTAAAATTTATATTTTTTGCTGAAGTAGGGGAAGGTTGAATTTGAAATGGAAAAAGTTGAATTCGAAATGGAAAAAGTTGAATTTGACTTAGAAAAAGTTGAATTTGACTTGGAAAAAGTTGAATTTGGTTTGGAAAAGGTGGTGGAAAATGTTGAATTTGGTTTGGAAAAGGTTGAATTTGACTTGGAAATGCTATAGGCAGGAATGTTTGTTGGATTTTTTGTTCTCATGATTTAACCATACATTTTATGAAAGGTACCCAAGTGTCGCATGGGGTAGGAAATGAAATGAATTGCCTGTGCGATCTCAAATAATTTTCAGAAAGTGATGTGAAATACAAAACACCAAAAATAAATAAACAATGAACACCGCGGTGGACGCTTGATGAGTGACGTCGAGAGCAGGTGAGTTTTGAAACTCACTCCGTCCGCCGTTCAGAATATGATACGTCGCACAGTGGGGAAAAAACCACTTATTGTTTGAATCATTGGTGGTCTGATATGATTCTGTATGTATTTTTTCGTGCTGAATCGAAATATTTCGTCTATCTGGTGATTAGGATTGACTGAAATTAGTTACAGGCAAATTCGTTCTCAAAATACTGAGCAGTAATATATTTTTGGTTTAGTATTCATTAATAAAGCCCCCCACTCGGCAATACAGGAGGCAATGCATTGCCGCATGGTACACTTGGTTCAGAGTCAAATCACATAAAAAATGTTAATAAAATTAAAAAATGAAAAAAACATGTACATAATATTTATTTGCAACAAGTAGGGTACCTACGTTGAGATTCGTATTACCAAGATACGAATATATAATTATTTATATATTATTTTTTCCGCGCTGAAAAAAGCTCAACGGTTACTCAAAAAAGGCAAGAAGTTTGAAAATAGCAGGACTTTTATTTAAAAAAAAATGTTGTAAGTAATATGATTATCAAAAAAAATTACAGATGAGTTATGAGCAGTTGAATTACTTAATTAGGTAAGTGTAGATCTGTTTTAAAACCAATTGAGAAAGCTAACGCATCATCATTTGTTTTTTGGTTTATTATTCTCTGAATAATACACCTACGTAATCGCCCAGGAAAAAATTTTTATAACACCCCCTCAAAATTTCTTCTTTTACGTTTCAAGGTGCGTAGATTCCAAAAATGCAATGTCCGTCCGCCGTCCGCCGTACGCCGTCCCTAGTTGTGCTCCGAAACACGGCAGCCCGATCGGAATATTCCCAGGGGTGTTATGAGTGAAAATGTGTATAAAAATAGGTACTTTTTGTGTTTTACTAACATCTTCGTAACATGAGTGTTGTGATCGGCTGCTCCTCCACAACCAATGTAATGTACATACATGTTGTACCTCAGAGTGGGGACCCCCCGACCACCCTTTTATCATGTCAGGGGCCTATAAAGAGCCGAGGGCCAACAAATACATAACCATTCTCAAGCTAACTTTCGGCCTCGTCTGTTCCATCCTTAATTACTACAATGAGCTTTTGAGGTATCTTTTTCCATGTTTTTGGGACGAGAAGACCGAATATGAAGTCCATATTGACCAAAGTACGGAAAATTGAGGTTCTAACGAAGTTTCAGTATTAAATTTACGTTAAATTTTGGTATAAAATCGTCGTTTTTCCGCACACAGTTCGGGTCCCCATTTGGGAACACATTTGGCTCCTAGTTGTCCTCCGAAACACGGCAGCCCGATCCGCACACACCAAGGGGTGTTATGGGTGAAAAATGGGTGTAAAAATAGGGGTTTTCTAGGGATTTTTGAGGTTTTAGTGAACATGAGCTTGTGAGGTGTCGTTTTCAATGTTTTTTAGGGCGAGAAGACTGAATATGAAGTTGATTTTGACCAAAGAGTGAAGAATTGAGGCTGTAACGAAAGTTAAGCTACCCAAATTCATTTTTTATCAGTCAAAAACATGGGAAATCGTCTGAAATCACCATACATTTGTATAATAACGCTATAAGTAGTACTAACAGGTGAATCAAGAAAATTAAATGGCACTATCAATGATCAAAGATAATCTGTTTAAAAAAATCCGAGCCTAATTCGTGTTTTTGGGGGCCAAAATTGGTGGAAACCATAAAAAAATAGCCATTTCAATAATTGCACATGAATGAACCAATAAATGAACAGCCAAAATTTCTGTAGATGTATGTCCGGTAGAATAATAAACCCATGTGACAAGGACTTTGCAGCGTGTTTTTGAGGTTTTAGTGACACGAGCTTGTGATATATCGTTTTCCATGTTTTTGTACGGCGAGAAGACCGAACATGAAGTTGATTTTGGCCAGAGAGTGAAGAATTGCGGTTGTAATGAAGGTTAAGCTCCCGAAATTTATTTTTTATGAGTCAAAAACCTGGGAAATTGTCTGAAATCTCCATACATTTGTATAATAACACTTGAAGTAGTATCAACAGGGGGATCAAGACAACTAAATGGCACTATCAATGATCAAAGAAAATCTATTAAAAAAACCGAGCCTAATTCGTGTTTTTGGGGGCCAGAATTGGTGGAAACCATAAGAAATAGCCATTTCAATAACTGCACATGAATGAACCAATAAATGAGCAGCCAAAATTTCTGTAGGTATGTCCAGTAGAATAATAAACCCACGTCAAGGACTTCGCAGGGTTTTTAGTAGGTATCTACGCACCTTGAAACGTAAAAGAAAAGTTTTTGAGGGGGGTGTGATAAACATTTTTTGCTGACCGAATACATAGGTGTATTACTGACATATGTACTAATAAACCAAAAATTACGATTTCAATTTCAAACAAAATATCTGACATAAAATAAATTATCAAGTGAGTCAAAAGTTTTTGGGGCTCAAAAATTGTCATTAGTAGTTGGTTAAAATTCATAGAAAGCCCAAACGGTTGCTATCAAATCACCAAAATGTTGGAGGGCGGTGCTATGAAAATTCGCCCATGTAGTCATGCTGTGTGACTCCACATGTGAAACGCCATTCTCCTACCATTTAAGCACATGGAAAGCACTTTTCAAGGTTTTGAAACGCTGCTCGGGTGAGCACATGGAAGCTTTTCAACGGTTGAATTGAAACGAGACACCACATATTCACCATATTGTGCACATACACAGCAGCTCAAGTAATATGACATGTGCACATGTTTACAATCGCCCACAAGTAGGTGGGTATTTATTATGTGGGATGGTTTTTGAAGTGTTCACTGGTGTTCAGGTGCACACTTCCGGTTTTCGAAATTTCCAAATCAGCACGTTGCTTTCAAATGGATTTGAAGGGTTTTTAGAGACAAATTTATTTGCGTACGAATGATGGGTACTCACCTGGTTATGGTTTGATGAGGAGGAGCATCACGTCCTGCCGAGCGGGAAACTGGCCGATTTTTGGGCGAGCAAAGCTTGCTATGCGCACTACGCGGCTAAAGCGACTGGAGAGCGAAGCGGGAAGAATGCTCTGTGCGGCACGGGCGGCTCGGCAGGCAGCAACCCCCTCCCACTCGGCACTGGACGAGCATCCGAAACAGCAACCCCCCACCCCCTCCCACCACACACACACACACACAACCGAACATCTCAGCACTCGGCGACCGACGTCTGCGGAAACGCGGCAACCCCCTCCCGCGCAACGGCACACCACCGCACACCACCACACGCCACCGCCACCTCAGGATGACTTCAAGGTCGCTTCCGTGCAGCTGTGGATCTTCCGACCAACCGGACCTACGAATCATTCGACCAACCAGATCGGGAGAAGAAACCGCCGCCGGGCAGGGTTGCGCTGACATTTCAACAGCCACAACTCGGTTGTTCAAATTTCGCTCACGGATTTGCTCGATATACGCCGCCCAACTCCCCACTGAACAACTGAACATTTGGCGCACCTAATTACTCGGTTGTATTTTTGTTTATATATCATCTGCTAAAATGATTGCAACCATCAACCAGTGATATAACTCCACTAGAAGTGGTATAAAGACATGGAAGACATCATTTCAATGCTTCATTAAACATTTTTCTCAAAATAATTTGGTCAAATTTGAGTTTTTGGAAGTCAAAATTGCCAAAATAAAAATGATACGCTTTTATTTCAAAATGATATTTAAACAAATTAAAAATTATGTCTTTCTGCTACCCGGGAATATTGGATTTTTTATGACTAAAATATAAGCGTGGGGCGTTAGGGATATTATACTTTTAAAGATGGTTGGTTTTTAAATTTCATACAAATTTACGATTGAAAGTAATTATATCCCGTAGATATTTTTTGAAAACCCCCAAAAAAAACCGCCAAAAAAACATCTGCCGCAAACAGGACTGATATCCATTTTGCCCACCAAAATAGCATGCTCGGTGCTCTTGGATGTGCATATATTAACCTGTTCCCCCCTCAAACCTTTCTCTTTCAGCGCTGTTCGGCGAGAGCTTTTCGCCTTGGGAGAAAAAAGCTGCCCGCCAAACAGCGTTAGAAGGAAAGGGTTTGGGGGGAAGGAACAGGTTTCTATATGCACATCCAAGAGCGAGGTGCGAAGCACCGAACATGCTATTTTGGCGGGCAAAATTGATATTAATTGTTTTTGCGGCTGAGGTTTTTTTTGGCGGGCAATTTTTTTACAACATGTTTTTTTGCGGGGGAGGGGGGGACATCTTTTTGTACTGATGAAGTAAACATTTTTTTCCCAGCATCCAAATTTTTTTTCGTACCTACTCACTACCTACTCGGTAGTACCTACTTGTTTGAGAAAATTTTCTTTTCAGTCCAATTTTTCGCCCGCTGAATGTACTCCAAAATTTATATTAGGGCCATCATCTGATATGGTATTTAACGCTTTTTCCAGCGGCGTCGTTATTTTTAAATTTACAGCGTAGTGTGGGAGTTATTGTCATTTTAGTGGTACAAGGTCGAGAACACGAAATACATATTAAAAGTGAAAAAACTCATGAAAACAAGAGGTAAAAAAAAAAATACTGCAGGGGAAATTTTTGTTGGAAATCAATTGATTCCTAAATGGTTCTAAATCTTACGCGTAAAAATTCTAAGGGGGTCAAATTTGAGTTTTTAGGGGTCAAAAATTGGTAAAAACGGTTAAAATCACTGAAAGTGGTATGGAATGGTGAGTAAAGACAGAAAAATACCATTTCAGATGTTTTTCATACAGAATAGGGGTCAAAAAAAGAATCTAAAAAAAGAAGTTTTTTCTAAAAAAAAAATGGGTCAAATTTGACTTAGCTTTATAAGGGTCAAAAATCGGTAAAAATGGCTAAAATCACGAATAAATTTATACAATTTTACGAAAAGTGGTATGGTTTCTCGCTATACCATATTTTTACACAGTAACACGAATATTTCTATCAAAATTCGCTCTTATAGCCAAGCTGCACGACTGTTTTTGTTTTTTTTTCCGCCTCACTGTGCCCTCTCTTGAACCACAGGTCTCAACAGCTGTCCTTAGGGAGCTGATATTCAGGTAATCAATGCCAAATAAAACACACAAACCCTGCGATCTATGGATGACAAGACGAGACATTTTCTTCAGTGTCGTAGGCTTCAGAGCGGCGGCTTCGGTTGAAATGGAGCACTGAAGTGTTTGAATTTGACGTGTAAATGTCGAAGCATGCAAACCCGCTGCGCATATACAAACAGCTTTTCGCTTTGTTTTCTTGACCCGACCCTGGCTGACGCATGGCCATTGGAGCAAACATGTTCAATGAATCTGAACCAACCGCCGTTAGACTCGTAAATAAATATGGAAAATAAACAGCACGGGAGGGGAGGGGCCGGGAGGGGGGGGGTTACCGATTGGTTTTGGTTAACCCTCGAGTACTCACGTCGGGTCCAGAAGGACCCAAGTCTTATTTTCGTATTAAATTCTGCTGAGCTCGGCATATTCAGCCTCCCCTCTCCCATTGCTAATCCTCTTGCAAAACTGGACGCAACTATCAGCGATGATTTGGCCTTTGAACAGTGAAGCTGATATAGTGAAACGAGCATCTTGACCCGACGTGAGTCCTCGCGTAATTTTATACTTGACTAGAAATTCTACAGTGAATCAGAATCAGATGCCACTTATTGCATAATTTTTATTATTTTTGCTTTCAAATGGTTCGCTCACCTCACATTAATTTAAAAAAAAAAATGAATTCAACATTAAAAACACTGCAATGTCCTCGTCACATGGGTTTATTATTCAACAGAAATTTTAGCCGTTCATTTATTGTTTCTCTTTCATGTGCAATTATTGAAATGGCTATTTTTGATGGTTTCCACCAGTTTTGTCCCCCAAAAACACGAATTAGGCTCGGCTTTACCTTTCAAAAGATTATTTTTGATCACTGATAGTACTTCTAGTGTTATTATACAAATGTATGGTGATTTCGGACAATTTACCATGTTTTTGACTCATCA
Source organism: Leptopterna dolabrata (assembly GCA_954871275.1). Lineage (NCBI taxonomy): Eukaryota > Metazoa > Arthropoda > Insecta > Hemiptera > Miridae > Leptopterna > Leptopterna dolabrata. The sequence goes on from OX940974.1 coordinate 153,314,865, forward strand.
AAATGAATTGCGGGAGCTTACCCCTCGTTAAAACCTCAATTCTTCACTCTTCGGTCAAAATCAACCAAATATTCGGTCTTCTCGCCGTAAAAAACATGGAAAACGATACCTCAGAAGCTCATGATCAGTAAAACCTCAAAAATCCCTCGAAAACCCCTATTTTTACACCCATTTTTCTCCCATATCACCCCTGGGTGTATACCGATCGGGCTGCCGTGTTTCGGAGCACAACTAGGACCCAAATGTGTTCCCAAATGGGGATCCGAACTGTGTGCGGAAAAACGACGATTTTAGACGAAAATGTAACGTAAATTTAAGGCTGAAACTTCCTTAGAAGGAAACTTCCTTTTCATTGAAAATTTGCTAAAATGATACTTCGTTGGGAAGGTGATTGAATGTAGGCGTCTACCTAATTGGGTTGAGATAAACGAAAAAATCCAGAAAAACGCATTTCTAAATTTTGAGAAAAATGATGAAATCCACAAAATTTGATGTTTGATCTAATTTTTCACTCATGATTTTCTACCATGAATAGAAATTTCTTTCCCCTCCACCTGATCATATGGCTTTTCCTATCATTATCAAATACCCCGCCACCCACTCATCAGTGACATCGATTTTGGTGGTGGTCCTCTATTTGACAGGTCCTGGATGTAAAGTAGGTAACGTAGGGCCATAGCTGTGTAACCCCTCAAACGAAAGCTCTTTCAGTGGACGTGACGAATATAGGAACCTTGAACCCCTTAAAACCCCCAAAATATACAAAATTTCGAGATCGTGGTACAAGAAAACATTGAGATTTATAAGGAGAACAAAACAAGAAGGAGCTATCAATAGATTGAAATATGGAAACACGCGAGGAATACCTCGGTTGGCGTTGAAGGAGAAAAAAAGGGTGTACTATGAGGCGCTACATCAGCAAGCTGCGGGAACCTCGGGACTCGTCCGTTTCGACGCAAGTCGTTGCAGTCGATAGAACGAATTATCTTCAACATCCATTCTTTGAACTTCCATCAGGTACCAAGGTAGATGCATACTATATTGTGAAATATACCTATACTTTGAAATAAATGTAATTAGGTTCCAGTGTTTGATACATACCTACCCAACATTAATATTTTGAAATACTCATCATCAGTTCCGTAATTACAGATTTTCCTATCACCGCAGCCGAAAATATTTTATAATCATCATCATTCTTCAGTCAGGTGTGGAAGAAAGGATTTCAACAACAAAATTCACACATGTGAGTAAAAAAAAATCTATATTTCCTCAATAGTTATTCACTTATATATACGAAAAATAGTAGTTACCATTAGAAATGAGTTCATAAAGATTTGTTTGCCATGGGGGCCTGTACAACTACTAGGTACTTACAATAAAAATAAATAATAACTAAATGAAAGTATAAAACGTCCCATCGATCATATTAACATTCGGAATAATTTATTTTTTACCGATCTGCGGACTCAGTAAGGCACGTCATACATAATCACTGGAGTCGTCCTCGCCAAAAAGATCCAAACAGTTATGAAGGTAACGGTCGGAACTCCTGCATACTTTGTCACAATACACGCAATAGATTGATCCCTTAGATAATGGGTTTCGGTCACCATTATTGAAGGATCGACGCTCATTGTCAATGTCAAAAGACGTGGTATAGTGTCCAGTAAATTTGCTTGCATTTCATTTGTTGAAAACCACTTCGATAGGGCTTGAAGTTTCACCATTGAACACAAAGGGTAGTAGAGCCTTCCAGCTTTTTCATGGGCTGAACAAGGATTTTCCAACGATGAATCGTGCAGCACAGTTAATCTGGGACAATTAAATTGACCCAAATCATGAATCATCCTATCATGAGAGAGGAACTCTCTTAATATTGCGCACTTTTCCGAACTTTTGCGTAATGATGATGATATCTTTGGTTGCATCCTGTAGAATTTCAGGTATTTTATCGTAAGACGTATTTCCATCTTCCCATGCTAAGCCGTGGATGTTCTTGCGACAATATCTTGATTGGAAGGTGTCTCCTTTGTTGAGGGTTTTTGGATTGCCGAGGGGGCAGTGGTCATGGTGGGAGAAATTCAAAAATCGGTTAAATAAAGCGGGCGATTGATTACCAGCTGATCTAACCTATTATTAGACGAGGGGAGGAGAGGAGGTATTTGAAAATTAGAGGGAAACAGCATTTGAAAAATTGGTGGGAACCAGTTAAGGAGGAATTTACATGGATACTTTAGCTTGTCATCATTCATGGGCATGAATCACTTTATAACATCCATGGCCCTGACGTAGGAGGCTGTGGCATCACATCAGCTGAGGCCGTGACGTCAGATGTCATGACGTCAGCAGCCGTGTTATCAGTGCTATCAGCTAATTTTCAAGGTCAAGAGTGCGGCAGAACACCCCTTTTCCTACTACTAAGTACTACTTGCTTTTTTAAAAAAATTGAAATTGAATAAAATAATTTCGGGAACTCCATGAAAAAAATGTTAAAATTCAAAACTTAATGTCGCCACTTGAGGTTGCTTATAACAATTACAGAACATTTTACAGATCGAAAAATCGGTTAAACCGTTGAAGAGATAAACGTGATATTGGATTGCCCCCGACAGTGCAGCCATCTATTGAAAATATTTCTTAATCAAATCCGTGACATTTGCCCTTAAGTCCTTACCACAGCCATTTTGGATCTGAAATCCGGCTTTGTAGGCTGCCTCCTCAGCTCCGACTCAATTCGGAGTCGAAACACTAAACCTTCAAGTCTCTGAAGTCTTGCGGGCTTAACATAACCGGGAATCCTCCAAGCTTGTCCGGATTTGGATGATACGAGTATTAGTAGTAGAGCCTAGTACTAGTACTAGTAATAGTAGTAGAGTAGTAGAGTAGTATTAGAGCCTAGTACTAGTACTAGTACTAGTAGTAGAGTAGTATTAGAGCCAGTCCAAGAAACAAGAATTAGGTATGGAAATATCAAGGAACAGCATCCATTCCAAGACTGAAATTAACTGAGTGTCACAGAGAACACATGGATAGGCTTAAGATACGAAGAAGGCATTTCATCTCAAGTTTTGCCCACAACGGATGTGCTCAATCTTATTAATGTGTTGTTTTTAATGATACTGAGGTTTGCGCCCTCTTTATTATCCATTACAGACTGGAATGAATACGAATCTGAATAAAACAACGAGAACCACTACCAAAAGTAATTTCAAATATTTAATGTATTTTTTTGGGCATGCTCAGATGTATGTTTCCCATTCCAATTTTGATTCAATTCATATGAGACTACTGAGAGCCGAATCAGCACCTACCTTTTAAATTTAAGCACATTACGACCATACTGCCGTACACTGAGGGTCGTGGGAAGGATTTCACGCAACAGGAGGATTTTGTTTTCAGATTCATATGAAGCCACGCCAGTCAACTGATTGTGATGAAATTTTGAGGTTTCATGCTCGCTAGATCACAGCTGGTCCCCAGTCAATATCCGGCTGAAGCAATAACAGCTTCTGTGCATGCTCCCAACATGAACGCTTCTTAATACATGTATTACGGCTTGCCGGTAGTTAGCGGCAGAAGTGTGACAGGTCCTCGGGAGGGACTGCATGGGTAGGCAGGAACTGTTCATATGTTACATGACGAGGATACATCAGCGGATTAGATGAATCCAAGTAACCATGTGAGTAACAGATACTACCTACTGCCATGATCATACGATAAACAGCGTGTTAGTTATATTCAGTCACTACCTAATCAAGGTTGGTACTGTTTCAAACATTTGTTTCAAACATTTGTTTTAAGTAGTGTTTTAAACACATTTTTGGAAAAAGGGGTGTTTTGAAACATTGGTTTTAAATTGTGTTTCGTGAGTTGTTTCAAACTGGACCTGTAGGAGGAAAATGACATGAGAAATGAGCAACAAAAAACGTAATAGGTACAATAGATTTCCATCGACATTCGCCAGTAGTCAGAATGACAAGTTAGATACCTACCAGCTACCACCAGCCTGGAAATTCTCGGAAGTAGAAATGAACTTGGGTTTGTTCCTTTGTTCGAGCTTCTGGAGTTACGGAGAAATTCACCGATGGGTCATTTTTTCAATTGAATGGTGAGTTCGCTATAAATTCACCTCCCCGTTCTGTGAAAGTCAATGCATTACGTACTCCCCTGAATATTTTTTTTTGTTCGTACTTCCTATTCCTAATCATTTCTATGAAATTCATAGTCATTTTTACTATGACTGCCCCTCTTCATTTGGTTGAGAATACTGGATCTTCCCCTGAGGAATCCAGTTGCGTTTTGTCTGCTGTTCCGTAAATAGCTAGGTACCATGTCTTCGGCTAGTGGGAGGAAGAAAGATCATTTGCGGGACAATTTTGAGGAGGTACCACCTTCGGGAACCGGTCCGAAATTCACGCGAGTGAAGGGTCGCAATTGCGGAGTGGAGCTTGTGGGGTTGTTAGCCCGAATGAAAAATCACATTGAAAAATGTGTGGACCACCTCGGCCCGTCGACGAGGCAACAAGACAGCGAAGTCGTCCCCAAAAAGCCCAAATTGAAAACTCTGGATAACTTCGTTGTGACGTTAACGGCATCTCAGAAGGAGGTAATTGATCGTCGTGTAGCTCAATTTGTGTTTGCAACTAACACACCATTCAACACGGTTGAACATGCTTCCTTAAAAAAAATGATGTCAGCCTGCATGCCTGGTTATAATCCTCCGAACCGACATCAAATAGCTGGAAAATTCCTCGACCAGGAATTCGAGTATTACAAAAACGTCTGCTTGGCAATTGATGGGTGGAGCAACGTCCACAATGACCCTGTTGTCTGCATTTGTGTCATTGACATCGAAGAGCAGAAAGTTTTTCTCGTCGACACCATCGAGACCAATGATGAAAGCCATACAGCTGAATACCTATCATTGGTAATAGGTTTCATAAAAAAATGCGAGAGTTATGGGTGTGACGTGAAGAGCGTGGTCAGAGATAACGCGTCGAACATGTCGAAAATGAGAAAAGAATTGGCTCAAAAACTCATGAAAACTATCCTCACCTACGGTTGTGCTGCTCACATCCTCAGTTTGTTCGCCCATGACATCGAGAAGCCCAACATAAAAAACCAAGTGAAGAAAGTCGCCAAATACTTTCGGAATGTGCACTTCGCATCCGCGAAGTACAAGGAAGCTGGAGGGAAACAGTTAGTATTGCCAAGTGAAGTCAGATGGAACACGCAGAGCGACATGTTTGAGTCGTATCTCGAAAACTGGCCAGTGCTGGTGAAAATATGTGATGAAAACCGCCCTTCACTCGAGGCCGATATAATCAAGATCGTCGAAGATGTTCGCATCAGTCACGACGCACGCCAAAAAATTGAAACAAGTTTCAGTTTCCCTCGACAAAGCGCAGCGAGACACCACGACCCTAGGTGAAATGACTCAGGTGATGTTGGAGTTGGTGGAATGGTTCAATAATGAAGAGTCCGTCACTTCAGATGAAAAGGAAAAATTTAAAAATCGGCGCGACATGATGATCACAGATGGCCACTTGTTGGCAAATCTGCTAGATCCTCGATACCGAGGTGAGAAGCTCAGCGAGGACGAAGAGGAACGGGCCATGCTCATGGCTGAAGCGTATTACCCAAAAGCCATACCTGATATCATGAAATTTCGGGCAACACAAACACCATTCAAGGCCTTCCTTTTCAGTGAACACACCGCTAGTGTGCCCCCAAACACATGGTGGAAGGCACTTGGGAATAAAATTTCTGAAGAAACCATCTCACTGGCCCAACAACTTTTCATTGCCACCGCGTCGTCAGCAGGCATCGTACGGCTGTTCTCCACATTCGGAGTGGTTCATTCAAAACTGCGGAATAGACTGGGGGTAGACAAAGCCGGGAAGCTTGTGGCCGTGCTGAAACACCTGAATTCCAGAGCATAGTTTGTGTACCTATACGAGTTTTTTGCTTTACTTTAGTTGCAAATTGTGATCGGGGTTTCTCAAAATTAATTTTAATTTTCAACAAATTATGTCGTAGGTAGGTATGAGTTTATTACTACATTAAATTGTAATAAAAATATATAGCCATGGTTTAAAAAGAAAAAATTTGGGTGGTTTCTTTCTCAGCCCTGCTACCTAAAGCACTATGTTTTGTGCCAATCTTTCGTATACACACAAGCTGCCATAGTGATTGACTGCTTGATGAGCGCTCTTTAAAAACTTGTTTAAAACAATGTTTAAAACAGTTTTAAACAGCCTAAAAAAACCTTTGTCTCACAGAGGGAAAAAAACGTTTTAAACTGTTTAAACAAAAAAAACTGTTTTTTAAAAATTTAAATTAAAAAAAAACTGTTTTTTTTTTCAACCATATGAATGCATCTCTCTATTTATATTTGTGGTGAACGGTTAGGTGTGCTCACCACGTGTAGTGAACGGTGGGTTTTCACGACAGCAGGTCGGAGAGAAAAGGGGTCACCAGAGAGTCGTGAGTTAATTCACGAAATAGGAGTGGAGGATGAGGACAGAAGAGTGAGAGGACGGGCTCCTATGGGATTTGTAGACTAACTCCCCGCGGTTTTCATCAACAGCAGGAGTTAGTATGCTCCCCGTGGTTTTAACCAACAGTAGGAGTCTTTTCGGAATGTGCTCCCTGCGGTTTTCACCAACAGCAGGAGATCCTTTAAGGAAGTGCTTCCCACGGCTTTCACCAACAGCAGGAGATCTTTACGGATGTGCTCCACGCGGTTTTCACCAACAGCAGGAGATCTTTTTAGGGTGTGCTACCCGCGGTTTTCACCAACAGCAGGAGATCTTTTAGGATATGGGAGAGAGGATGAGAGAGAGGGTCGAGAGAGAGAGGGATTCGACAGAAAGAGAGAGAGAGAGAAAGGGTCGAGAGAGAAGCCGCAAGTCAGGGGTAGATGCTGAGCTGGGCCAGTAGGGCGAGTATTTATAGGGACTTTTCCACCCGTCCCCAACCGACCGTTAAAGTCCGCTGAGGCGGATAGCGGTTGGGGAAACCCCAGCTCGGCGTTCTCCGCGTTTATTTGGTAAAATCACACGATATTACAGGAGTAGATTCTGAGAGGGAATCACGGCAATATTAGTATATTTTCCATTATTATTAAGAGGATGAATGATATAGCTGAGGACTGGAAAAGAGACACGGAAAACATGACGAAGAGACTGACAATAGAGAAATCCCGCGGGTAGGAATTTCACTCTTTTGACCTCAAAATCATATTAATCACCTTTGGAAGCCGATTTTCAGCTTGAGTTTACACCAGGGTAAATCGCAAAACGGATATGGGGGAGCGCGTGACATAGAAGATCCCATTGGGACGGGCGGGAAGACCATCTGACGTAGCAGAAGGTCAAGAATTCCGGAACCAACTGTCAGACGTTCTCGTTCATCGGATACCTTTCATGTTACACCATTTGGTTTATTATTCTGTGGATAATACCTATGTATTCGCTCAGCAAAACATTTTTATAACACCCCCTCAAATGTTTTCTTTTACGTTTCAAGGTGCGTAGATTCCAACAACGCTGCAAAGTCCTTGTCACAAGGGTTTATTATTCTACTGGACATACCTACAGAAATTTTGGCTGTTCATTTATTGTTTATTTCATGTGCAATTATTGAAATGGCTATTTTTTATGGTTTTCACCAATTTTAGCCCCCAAAAACACGAATTAGGGTCGGTTTTTTTTACGGATTATTTTTGATCATTGATAGTACTATTTCATTGTCTTGAGTCACCTGTTGATACTACTTCGAGTGCTATTATATAAATTATGGTGATTTCAGACAACTTCCCATGTTTTTGATTCATAAAAAATTAATTTCGGGAGCTTATCCTTCGTTACAACCTCAATTCTTCACTCTTCGGTCAAAATCAAGTTAACATTCGGTCTTCTCGCTCTGAAAAAGATGGAAAACGATACCTCACAAGCTCATGTTCACTAAAAGCTCAAAAATCCCTCGAAAAACCCCTATTTTTACACCCATTTTTCTCCCATAACACCCCTGGGTGTATGCCGACCGGGCTGCCGTGTTTAGGAGCACAACTAAGACCCAAATGTGTTCCCAAATGGGGACCCAAACTGTGTGCGGAAGAACGACGATTTTAGACCAAAATTTAACATAATTTAAACCTGAAACTTCGTTAGAACCTCAATTTTCCACTCTTTGGTGAAAATCGACTTCATATTCGGTCTTCCCGTCCCAAAAACATGGATAACGATATCTCAAAAGCTCATCTTTCTGACTAATATGTTACTAAAACACAAAAGTACCTGTTTTTAAACCCATTTTCACTCATAACACCCCTGGGTATATTCCGATCGGCTGCAAAGTTTCGTGTGCGAACGAAAGAATTTTTTAGACCTCAAATGAAGCCGGTATGCATGATACGGCGTACGGCGGAAGGAATTTTGCATTTTCTGAATCTACGCACCTTGAAACGCAAAAGAAAAAATTTTGAGCGGGTGTTATAAAAATTGTTTGCTGAGCGAATACATAGGTGTAGTATTCACAGAATAATAAACCAAAATGCAATGTCCGTCCGCCGTCCGCCCTATCACGCATAACTACTTCATTTTCGGTTTAAATAATTCGATCATTCGCACACATGCTCCATTTGGGCCCTAGTTGTGTCCCGAAACTTTGCAGCCCGATCGGAATATACCCAGGGGGGTTATGGGTGAAAAATGGTTGGAGAAATAGGTATTTATTGTGTTTTTAGTGTTTGAGCAACATGAGCTTTTTCAAAAGCTCTCACCCCGATCTTTCCAAAGACAAAATGAAATTATTGAAAACCAGTAAAACACATCTTGTCTCTGGAACGAATGTGATACTCACCCGACCAGCAACATGATGTTCAATGGGCACCTTAGCATATCCTTATGTTTAGAAGTAGCAGTAGGTAACTTCAAATCCCAATTCGCTGCTCGAGGATATCCCCAAGGGCTCACCCTTGGTGGACGTAGAATATGAGGAAGTCCTTTTGGAGCAACTGTTAGCGGTTAGCATTGCGTTATTCATCATCATCAGCTTGATCTTCTCACGCCTTTCATCTTCTAATCCGACCCCCCCCCCCCCCCCCCCCTTGTACCAAACCTCTTTTGTGAATTATACACGTCTAACGACCAAATCCCCGCCGCCCGCCACACCAATTCGGCGGATCTTGGCGGCTTAGAGAGCACGTGCTCCTACCCGTCTCATAATCTTTTCTATTAGCGTATCCGCGGATCAAACAGTTTAATGTAAATTCCAAAGAGGCCTCACGTTTATTAGAATTGATAACAGCGAAACTCGTCATAATCGAGGAGGTAACATTCAACACGTGATTTGTCACAGAGAAGAGTCCGAAATGAAAATTCGCTAAAAACCCTGCCAAGTCCTTGTCACATGGGTTAATTGGTTTATTATTGGTGTGAATAATACACCAATGTAATAGCTCAGCAAAAAATTTCAATAACACTCCTTCAAAATTTGTTCTTTTACGTTTCAAGGTGAGTAGATTTCAAAACTGCTATGTCCGTCCGCCGTACGCCGTATCAAGTGTACAGGCTTCATTTCGGTCTAAAAAATTCGTTCTTTCGCACACAGGCTCCATCTAGGCCCTAGTTGTGTCTCGAAACTTTGCAGCCCGATCAGAATATACCGAGGGATGTTATGAGTGAAAATGGGTATAAAAATAGGTAGGTACTTTTTGTGTTTTACTAACATGTTAGGAACGTGAGCGTTCGAGGTATCGTTTTCCATGTTTTTTTGGGACAAGAAGACCGAATTTGGAGTCAATTTTGACCAAAGAGTGGAAAATTGAGGTTCTACCATGGTTCTGTTCCCAAAATTGATTTTTTATGAGTAAAAAAACCTGGGAAATTGCCTGAAATCACCAGCAATTTGTATAATAACACTATAAAAAGTGTCAACAGGTGAATCAAGACAATTAAATGGCACTATCAATAATCAAAGATAGGTTGAAAAAAAGAGCGTACCTAATTCGTGTTTTTTGGGTCAAAATTGGTGGAAACAATCAGAAATAGCTATTTCAATTATTTCACATGAAAGAAACAATAAATGAACAGCCATCATTTCTGTAGGTTTATTCTGTGGATAATACACCTATGTATTCGGTCAGCGAAAAATTTTTGTAACACCCCCTCAAAATTTTTTCTTTTCCGTTTCAAGGTGCGTAGATTCCAAAAATGCAATGTCCGTCCGCCGTACGCCGTATCACGTGTACCGGCTTCTTATTCGGTCTAAAAAAGTCGTTCTTTCGCAAACATGCTCCATTTGGGCCCTAGTTGTGTCCTGAAACTTTTCAGCCCGATCGGAATACACCCAGGGGTGTTATGAGTGAAAATGTGTGTAAAAATAGGTACTTTTTGCGTTTTAGCAACATGATGGTAACATGAGCTTCTGAGATATCGTTTTCCATGTTTTTGGGGACGAGAAGACCGAATATGAAGTCGATTTTGACCAAGGAGTGGAAAATTGAGGGTGTACCAGATGTTCAGCTCACAAAATTGATTTTTTTATGAGTCAAAAACCTGGAAAATCGTCTGAAATCACCATCAACTTGTAGAATAACACTAGGAAAAGTGTGTGATTGGTGGAAACCATCAGAAATAGCAATTTCAATTATTTCACATGAAACAAACAATAAATGTACAGCCAACATTTCTGTAGAATAATAAACCCCATGTGACAAGGACTTTGCAGCGTTTTTTCTCTTGTTTTAAAACTATCTTTGATCATTGGTAGTGCCATTTAATCGCCTTGATCCACGTGTTGACACTTTTTCCAGTGTTATTATACAAACTGATGGTGATTTCAGACGATTTCCCAGGTTTTTCACTCATAAAAAATCAATTTTGGGAGCTGAACATTTGGTAGAACTCAATTTTCCACTCGACTTCATATTCGGTTTTCTCGTCCCCAAAAACATGGAAACGATATCTCGGAAGCTCATGTTACCAACACGTTGCTAAAACGCAAAAAGTACCTATTTTTACACACATTTTCACTCATAACACCCCTGGGTATATTCCGATCGGGCTGAAAAGTTTCGGGACACAACTAGGGCCCAAATGAAGCATGTGTGCGAAAGAACGAATTTATTAGACCGAAAATGAAGCCTGTAGACGTGATACGGCGGACGGCGTACGGCGTACGGACATTGCATTTTTGGAATCTACGCACCTTGAAACGGAAAAGAAAAAATTTTGAGGGGGTGTTATAAAAATTTTTTGCTGAGCGAATACATACATCAATCATCATCATCATATCATCATTTTTTTTTGTACATTTATTATTCACAGAATAATAAACCAAAATAGGTACTTTTTGTGTTCTAGTAACATGTCAGTAACATGAGCGTTTGAAGTATCGCTTTCCAAGTTTTTGGGATGAAAAGACCGAATATGAAGTCGATTTTGACCAAAGAGTGGGAAATTGAGGTTCTAACGAAGTTCCAGCCTTATATTATTTACGTTAAATTTTGGTCTAAAATCGTCGTTTTTCCGCACACAGTTCGGGTCCCCATTTGGGAACACATTTGGCTCCTAGTTGTCCTCCGAAACACGGCAGCCCGATCCGCACACACCAAGGGGTGTTATGGGTGAAAAATGGGTGTAAAAATAGGGGTTTTCGAGGGATTTTTGAGGTTTTAGTGAACATGAGCTTGTGAGGTGTCGTTTGCAATGTTTTTTAGGGCGAGAAGACTGAATATGAAGTTGATTTTGACCAAAGAGTGAAGAATTGAGGCTGTAACGAAAGTTAAGCTACCCAAATTCATTTTTTATCAGTCAAAAACATGGGAAATCGTCTGAAATCACCATACATTTGTATAATAACGCTATAAGTAGTACTAACAGGTGAATCAAGAAAATTAAATGGCACTATCAATGATCAAAGATAATCTGTTTAAAAAAATCCGAGCCTAATTCGTGTTTTTGGGGGCCAAAACTGGTGAAAACCATCAATAATAGCCATTTCAATAACTGCACACGAAAGATACAATAAATGAACAGCCAAAATTTCTGTACGTAGGCCCAGTAGAATAACAAACCCATGTGACAAGGACTTTACAGCGTTTTTTTTTCTTTTTCTTCCTCTCTTTTTCTTTTATACAGAGCTCCGTTACAACCTCAATTCTTCACTCTTTGGTCAAAATCAACTTCATATTCGGTCTTCTCGCCTTAAAAAACATGGAAAACGATTATCACAAGCTCGTTTTCACTAAAACCCATACTTTTACATCCATTTTTCTCCCATATCGCCCCTGGGTGTATTTCGATCGGGCTGCAGAGCTTTGGAACACAACTAGGACCCAAATGGGGACCCAACGTATGTGCGGAAGAACTACGATTTTATAGCAAAATTTAACTTAAATTTAAGGCTGAAACTTCGTTAGAACCTAAATTTTTTACTCGTTGGTCATAATCACTTCATATTCGGTCTTCTCGTCCCAAAAAACATGATGTTACTAAAACACAAAAAATACCTATTTTATACTCACTTTCTCCCACTCATAACACCCCTGGGCATATTCCGACCGGGCTGAAAAGTTTCGGGACACAACTAGGACCCAATTGGAGCATGTGTGCGAAAGAACGATTTTTCAGACCAAAAATGAAGCCGGTATGCATGGTACGGCGTACGGCGTACGGGAAAAAATTTTGAGGGGGTGTTATAAAATTTTTTGCGGAGAGAATATATAGGTGTATTATTCACAGAATAGTAAACCAAAAGATGAAGTGGGATTCCGGCATCCTGATACCAACTTGAATTCTTTGGGTAAGTAGGTGTCTGTGACGGTTGAGAGCAAATTACATCGATTATTGTCGGATAGGGGGCGCTTCCTCCACCTCGGCTGTATCAGGTAAACAGGCAAGGTAGTGTGTTTAGATTAGCATACTGCCATACCCTTTTCCCATAAGATTTAAAATGTGCGTAATAAATCTGTATACTACACTAAGAAAAGTCAAACCTCGCGTTCTCACTAAACAACACAAACTTAACACAACTTTTAATTTGCTGCCCTTGTACAGCACATCAAGACAAATTAAAATGATAAAGTCCACAATGGTTCAGGGAATATCCTTTTCATGTGTACAACAAATCTCGAGGCCCATTTATTATAAGCGATTCGCTATTTTCGGTTATTTTGGGACAGGTTAGTTTATTGCGAACTATAGCATAAGAAGACTTAGCAGAAGCGACAAATCCAAGGTACGCAACCAAAAAAGTATCACAATCGCACCGAGAAGAGTGGAACTTTCTATATATTCAATGAGTACCTACCCCTTGGGTTCCTTCGGGGCAGTGAGAGAAGCACAAATTAGTTATAAACGATGTACTTTCAATGCCTATAACGCTACACAGTGGAATCCCGCTAATTCGAATCTTCAAGGGACCAGTAAAAAATCCGAATTAGCAGGGTATTCTAATTCGCGAGATTGTGAATTAAGGATGTCATATATGAAATAATTTCGAATTATCGAGGGTTTATTATTGTGAATACTGCACAACGCTAAGTCAAAATACATATATTATGTACATTAATACCTACATATTAGTTATAAGTACTTCATTAAGTTTTTCTATTAAAAATCTGTTTTTCTGGATTGGACTCCAGCCTTGAGACGAAAAACCTTAATTGCATTTTCCAGTGTAATCAGAGCAGAGAACAAATCATCGCCCAGTGTGATACTGATGACAGTGATGACCGTATAGAGGTCATCATTATCCTCTGAAACTGGCCGATTCCCGGATAGCCAGAGTTCTACAGGCCTCGGAATTTTGGATTTTCAACGTCTACCTGGAACCTCCACAATTCTATGTAAGCGGACATTTCAATCCCAAATTTTGATGTGAGCCACGTGATACTTATCTCAAGACTCGATTCCTAGTCTTGGTTTATTATCCTGTGGGTAATACACCAAAGTATTCGCTCAGCAAAGTTTTTTATAACGACCCCTCAACATTTTGGTTTATTATTCTGTGAATAATACACCTATGTATTCGGTCAGCAAACAATTTTTATAACACCCCCTCAAAATTTTTTCTTTGCCGTTTCAAGGTGCGTAGATTCCAAAAATGCAATGTCTGTCCGCCGTCCGCCGTCCACCGTATCACTCATGCCGGCTTCATTTTCGGTCTAAAAAATTTTTTCTTTCGCACACATGCTCCATTTGGGCCCTAAATATGTCCCGAAACTTTTCAGCCCGATCGGAATATACCCAGGGCTGTTATGAGTGAAAATGTGTATAAAAATATGTACTTTTTGTGTTTTAGTAACATGTTAGTAACATGAGCTTTTGAGGTATCGTTTTCCATGTTTTTGGGGACGAGAAGACCGAATATGAAGTCGATTTTGACCAAGGAGTGGAAAATTGAGGCTGCACCAGATGTTCAGCTCCTAAAATTGATTTTTTATGAGTCACAAACCAGGGAAATCGTCTGAAATCACCATCAATTTGTATAATAACACTAGGAAAAGTGTCAACACGTGGATCAAGACGATTAAATGGCACTACCAATATCAAAGATAATTTGGAAAAAAAAGATGCGTACCTAATTCAAGTTTTGGGGGCCAAAATTGGTGGAAACCACCAGAAATAGCTATTTCAATTATTTTACATTAAAAGCAACAATAAATGAATGGCCAGCATTTCTGCAGGTATACGTCCAGTAGAATAATAAACCCATGTGACAAGGACTTTGCAGCGTTTTTGTGTTTTAGCAACATGTTAGTAACATGAGCTTCTGAGATATCGTTTTCCATGTTTTTGAGGACGAGAAGACCGAATATGAAGTCGATTTTGACCAAAGAGTGAAAAATTGAGGTTCTACCAAAGGTTCAGCTCCCAACATTGATTATTTATGAGGCAAAAACCTGGAAAATCGTTTGAAATCACCATCAATTTGTGAAATAACACTAGAAAAAGTGTCAACACGTGGAACAAGACGATTAAATGGCACCACCAGTGATCAAAGATAATTTGAAGAAAAAAAAGGAACGTACCTACCTAATTTGTGTTTTGGGGGCCTAAATTGGTGGAAACCATCAGGAATAGCTATTTCAATTATTTCACATGAAAGAAACAATGAATGAACAGCCAACATTTCTGAAGGTTTATTCTGTGGATAATACACCTACGTATTCGGTCAGCGAAAAATTTTAGTAACACCCCCTCAAAGTTTTTTCTTTTCCGTTTCAAGGTGCGTAGATTCCAAAAATGCAATGTCCGTCCGCCGTACGCCGTACGCCGTATCACGTGTACCGGCTTCATTTTCGGTCTGAAAAATTCGTTCTTTCGCACACATGCTCCATTTGGGCCCTAGTTGTGTCCCGAAACTTTTCAGCCCGATCGGAATATACCCAGGGGTGTTATGAGTGAAAATGTGTGTAAAAATAGGTACTTTTTGCGTTTTAGTAACATGTTAGAAACATGAGCTTCTGAGATACCGTTTTCCATGTTTTTGGGGACGAAAACACCGAATGTGAAGTCGATTTTGACCAAAGAGTGGAAAATTGAGGTTGTAATGGATGTTCAGCTCCCAATATTTAATTCTTATGAGTGAAAAACCTGGGAAATCGTCTGAAATCACCATCTGTTCGTATAATAACACTGGAATAAGTGTCAACACGTGTGTTACATGGCACTAAAAATGATCAAGGATAGTTATTTAAAAAAAGAAGAAAAAAAAGCGTACCTAATTTGTGTTTTAGGGGCTAAAGTTAATGAAAACCATCAGAAATAGCTATTTAGATTATTACGCATGAAAGAAACAATAAATAGACAGCCAACATTTCTGTAGGTATGTCCAGTAGAATAATAAACCCATGTGACAAGGACTTTGCAGCGTTTTTTCTTTTGCGTTTCAAGGCGCCTAGATTAACACTATGTCCTAATTGGGACGTCATCGTATGACCGTGCGTTCAGCGATGGTCGCGCGTATCGTGTGGTGATCGTCCGATCGAAATGTGTGTCCTAATTCGCGCAACCTATTCGCACGACCAGGCGTTGTGCTACCCGATCGTACGACCAGTTCATGCGTTCCTGCGGTAGTTTATAGCGGGATTCGTTCGGCGGTTTATTTTTTCTTTTAAAAACGCTGCAAGGTCTTTGTCACATGGGTTTATTATTCTATTGGACATACCTACAGAAATGGGAGAAATAGATGGGATGTTAGTATGAAGGGTAGGTGGACGTATGAATGGCTGCCTAGTGTGATTGAGAGAGTGAAAGCTGAATGGATGGTCTTCGATTTCCACACGACCCAGATGATTTCTGGTCATGGGGATTTCGAGGATAAGTTGCATGGGTTTAATTTAAGGGAGAATGGGCTGTGTGAATGTGGAGAGGCGGGCACTGTCCATCACGTGGTCTTTGACTGTGTCTTGTTTTCACAGGAGCGCGTGAGGGCGGTGTCCAGAGTGGAAGAATTGGGGTTGCAGTGGGATGTGAGTGTGGTGAGGGTTGAAGAGGGGTATGAGGTGTGGAAGGGGTATGCTTGGGAGGTTTTGACGAAGAAGGAGGGGTGGTTCGTGGGCCCTGCCTCAGGGGCCAGTTAGGTAGGCACAAGTAGTCAGTTAGGTTAGTATAGACTGTGATATTAGGATATTAGGTCGACTGTGATAGGGTAGGGTAGGGGATAAGGTGTGAATGTAATTTAAGGAGTGTATGTAATTTAAGGTATGACTGTTAGGTAGGTTAGGTTATAGTAGGGGCAGCCGAATATCAAGTAGCCTGCCCCTTAGGTTAGGTGTGGTGCCCTGGGGTTTGGACCTCTGAACCCCAGGGCGTAAAGGTATGGGGACCGTATCCCGCATGGTTCGGTGATAGTGGGGCAAGTCCAATCCCGTGAAGCACTGAGGCATGAAAAGCGGTAGGTCCTCCTGAGGGCACCCGAAGGAGGGCCGGGCCTGCGACCATTCTAGGCCGGGAGGCTCGTGACGGGGGGGGGGGGGGACTGGGTTTGAGATTGCCTGGTCCCCTGCAGGCTCGGGTTGCTCAAAATGGTACCACGGGCGGAGGGAGCCCCAGGCCACAGGAGCAACGCCCTAGGGCAAAGCTCCACCGGTCTGCCCTCCAACAGAGGTTGGATTCGTGGTGGTCGTGAACCTTGCTAGAAGGTAGGTGGCCCTTCCTTCCCTCCTCCTCCCGGTGTTAGGCGGGGCCCTCCGGCAGAAGACGAAAGTCAGTTAACCGGAGGACTCACTTGCCATCAAATAACATCATTCCACATGTTCATGTATTGTCCCCCCGATGCTCATCACCTTGTCGTGGTGGGGGAGCCTGAGCTTGGGTCCTTGCTGCTCTTCGCGGTGGATGCACCTGAGTGAGCGAGGGCCTCCGGCCACTAAGAATGAGCGCACAGCATGACTGCGACGTCGTTAGTCTCTAACGCTCGTCCCAAAGCAGTCAACTGAACCTGTCCCGGCGGCTTTTGGGTTCCCCTGAGCAGAAGCAGGCTCTAGCCTGCACCTTACGCTGCATAGTCCGCCATTCAGGAGAAGTGATTACTGCGACGTCGTTAGCCTCTAACGCTCGTCCTAAAGCTGTCAACTGAACCTGTCCCGGCGGCTTTTCGGTTCCCCTGAGCAGAAGCAGGCTCTAGCCTGCACCTTACGCTGCATAGTTCGCCGTTCAGGAGAAGTGATGACTGCGACGTCGTTAGCCTCTAACGCTCGTCCTAAAGCGGTCAAATGAACCTGTCCCGGCGGCTTTTGGGTTCCCATGAGCAGAAGCAGGCTCTAGCCTGCACCTTACGCTGCATAGTCCGCCGTTCAGGAGAAGCGATAAAACTTTAACCACCGGAGGATTCATGCAAACGGCCACTTGCCTGGCACTCCGCATAAGCACCTCCTCATGTTCTTTTAATAGTATGAGTCAAGATCCGGCCTAAAGCATAAGTAAAATTTTTTTTTTTTTTCCCCCATAGGTAGGTGGTTAGGTGGTAGGTGGTAGGTGATAGGTGGTAGGTAGGTGGTAGGTGATAGGTGGTAGGTGGTAGGTAGGTGGTAGGTGATAGGTGGTAGGTGGTAGGTAGGTGGTAGGTGGTAGGCGATAGGTGGTAGGTGGTAGGAGGTTAGGTGGTAGGTGGTAGGTAGGAGGTAGGTGGTAGGTGGTAGGTAGGTGGTAGGAGGTTAGGTGGTAGGCGGTTGGGTGGTAGGTGGTAGGTAGAAGGTAGGTGGTAGGTGGTAGGTGGCAGATGGTTGGTGGTTAGGTGGTAGGTGGTAGGTGGTTAGGTGGTAGGTGATAGGTGGTAGGTGGTAGGTGGTAGGTGGTAGGTGGTAGGTGGTAGGTGGTAGGTGGTTAGGTGGTAGCTGGTAGGTGGTTAGGTGGTTAGGTGGTTAGGTGGTAGGTGGTTAGGTGGTTAGGTGGTTAGGTGGTTAGGTGGTAGGTGGTTAGGTGGTAGGTGGTTAGGGCGGTGGACGGGGGGCTATGTTGCGCGGCGCGCTCCCCTGGCAAGTGCCACACTGTGGAAACCCTTAAGGGGTCCATAGCGCCAAAAGCAGTAAGGCGGCACTGATGCGCGCAGTGCAAGGGGTTGATGCCCCTTCTGTAGCCCAATCCAGTACACCGCGTACAATTTAAACACAAAAACAACACTAGACACGTTCTTCCTGCCTCGGGGGCCTCTGAGGATGGGGAAGCCGTTCTGGTCTCCCTCAATGGGGCCTCCGGAACGCGGAGGGATGGAAAGCAGGTTGACACGCCTGTGGCGCCAGATAGTAGAGGGGCCTGCCGGGCCTAGCCAGCATCCGGGAGCTGCCCTATCAGCTGGTGTATAATCTCGTCCTGCCTAGTAGTGCTGGTTGGCGACCGGAAGTGGCCCTGCTAGAGCAAAACGTGCAGGGCGGGAGCCCCTCCTTGACCCGCGACGGTTGGAAACTTCGCTAGGGACACCTTCCCTAGGGACACCTTCCCTAGGGGAGTGGAGATGGCGAATGGCCATAATCAATAGCCGGCGAGGGTGATGGGGGTGGTGGACGCATCCGGGGGATCTCCCAGTAGGGGTAGGTAGACATTCACACATAACAATAGACACACCAAATTACACAAGAATGCGGTGGGAGAGGTAAGGGAGTATAGAGAAATTAAACATGAGCAGCACAAACAAAGATAATAATTCTAAGGTGTCAGCTGCGCCCGGGGTGACCAACGCCCCACCACCATCTACTGTAGGTGGAAAGGCCGGTGAGGGTGGAGTGACTCTGAGTGGTGAGGGAGGGTCGGGTATCATTACCCCGTCAGGGCGTGGTACCAGGCCGCGGGTAGGTTCAGTAGGGTCCGGCGACCTTCGTGTTGCCAATATGGACCTCTGGAGCAGAGAGGAGGCGGCAGTAAAGAAGACCCTAGCGGAAATTAATAGTTATGTGGCTAGCAATTTTTCAGAGGCCAAACATGGCCCTTATTTTGAGAAACGGCTGGCCAGGGTCAAGGAATCTATGGAAAGGGTAAAAGAGGAGTATAACCGGACCGCCAGGCTTGCTGGAAGAGTAGCAAGTCTGGAGGAAAGGTTGGCAGGGGCGAGTAGGAAAATGGAAGACATGAGCACGTCCATTTTGGACAAGCTGGAGGAGAAGGTAGGTCAGGGGATTGTAGACGAAGTAGAGAAGGTAATAGGGAGAGCAGTGGAGAAGCTAGTCAAAAAGGGGAGAGAGAATGTTGAGATGGTAATGGGGGCGATGGAGGAGGAGAAGAGGGAGATAGGTAGGTTAGAGGATAGGGTTAAGGCAAAAGTAGAGGTTATGGTAGAGAAGGCAATGAAGAAGACTGAGGCTATAGAGAAGGAGTTAGCTGAAGCAGTTAGCCAGGGATCGGACAGGGCAGTGAACTGGATAGATAGCATGGGTAGGGAAATAGGTAAGAAGGTAGAGGAAGTAGGTCGTATAGGTAGGGAACTAGGAGATAAAGTAGATAGGGCGGCGGTTCAGGGGGTAGAGGTGGGGGAAAAGGTTTCGAAGGTAGGTCTTGAGTTAGGTGCGAAGGTTGATGAAATAGGTAAGGGGATGGATCGGGGGCACGAGTTGACACCAGGGTTAGTTGAATCCGCGGTTGGTCAGGTTCTTAAGGAACGTAGGAAGGAGGAGGCGCCTGGGACATCGGCTTCCTCAGGGGGCCCCTGGGCAGAGGAGGTTAGGAAGGGGAGACGTAGGGGTCCTAGGGTCGCGTTAGCACCGGGGGAAGGAGTACAGGGGGGTAGAAGGGCGCTTAGGGAGAAGTTGGCATCGGTAGCTGGGGGCAGGGAAGCGGATATGAGAGCTCAAGGGGTATGGAGGGATGGGAAAGGCCTGGTCGTGGAACTCCACGATCAGGAGGAGTTGGAAAAGTTGAAGCGTAAGGCCGGGGAGGTAGGTATTATGATTAGGAACTCTGGGGGGATACAACCGTGTGTAAGGTTACATGGGGTAGAGGTGGGGATTAAGAAGGAGGACCTTGCGGATGCCATATGGGCAAAGAATGCGAGGGAGTTAGGAGGGGAAAAGGAAGGTTTTGTCAGGGGGTTCAAGCCAGTTAGAGTGCTAGGTGGGGTTAGGACAGGGAGGGTTGCGTGGGTGGTTAGGGTGAGCCCGCAGGTCTTTGGGACCCTAGAGGGGCTCGAGAGGCTTTATTTGGGGTTAGGGACAGTCAGGGTTCAGGAATTTATAGAAGTGATTAGATGTTGGAAATGCAATAGGTACGGGCATATAGGGAGTAGGTGTCGGGATAGGCCAGTGTGTGGGAGGTGTGGGAGTGAGAGGCATGCCACAGGGCAGTGTGTTTCGAGGGAGATTAGGTGTTCCAATTGTTATAGGGAGGACAGGAAGGCAGACCATGTGGTGTTTAGCACCACCTGTCCGCTGTATCAGGCGGAGGTCAGGAGGGTGAGGAACCGAACCGATTATGGTTGGGTTCCTCCAGTGTAATCTGGATAGGAGGTCCGCGGCCACGACAGAGGTTAGGACGAAGGCCGTGGAGGAGGGCATCGGAGTGCTGATCCTCCAGGAGCCCTACATGGTAGAGGGTAAGCTAGTTGGGATAGGTGTAGGTGGTAGGGTGGCGGTCTCCCGTGGGGATAATCCCTGGGCGGCCGTCGTCGTTTTGGACCCGACCCTTGCAGTCATGGAGGTGGGTCTCCTGAGTGATGAGTACTGTGTGTGTGTGGAAGTCAGTGCAAAGGGAGAAGAGTGTGTATGTGGTTAGTATGTATTGTAAGGCTGGGGTGGAGTATGATAGGTTTTTGGAAAAGATTAGGCAGGTTAGGAGGGTTCTGAGTGGGAAGCGAGTGATTGTGGGGATGGATGCTAATGCGAAGAGTGTGAGGTGGGGCGGTGATAGGTCTGATGAGAATGGGGAAAGGTTAAGTATGGTTGTAGATGAGATCGGGTTTGCAGTGTTGAATGATTGCGAGCAGGGACCCACCTTTCAGTCCCCGCGGGGTCGGTCATTTATTGACGTCACCCTGGCCGCGGGAGCTGCAAGAGGGGCTACTAAGGGGTGGAAAATTAATAGGGACTGGACAACTAGTTGGCACATGGCCATCACCTTCCAGGTAGAGCAGGGAATGAATAGGGATGGGGGGACGGAATGTAGGGAAGATAAACGGTTTAATGTAGGGAAGGCGGACTGGGATAAGTATAGGGAGGTGTTAGGAGAAAATGTAGGTAGTTTGGGGGAGGTTAGGGTTATGTCTAGGGAGGAGGCCATTCTCAGAGTTGAGAGAGTGGAAAATCTTATTATCTCCTCGGCTCGGGTGGCGGTGCCTCTGGTAAGGCCCCACCCCAGGAATGTGCCCTGGTGGTGTACCGAGCTGGAGGTTAAGAAGAGGGAGGTGTTAAGGCTAAGAAGAGAGTTTCAGAGAGAGAGGGATCCGGAGAGTAGGGTGAGGAAGAAGGAGATTCATAGGGTCGCTATTTAGGATACAGAAAGATGGTTAGGGAGAAGAAGAAGAGTAGTTGGGAAGAATTTGTCACTAGGGAAACAGAGGGGAACGCTTGGGGATTGGTATATAAGCTTAGTAGGAAAAAGGTTAAGCCCAGGGAGGTGTTAGGGTGTATAGGTCAGGGGTCTGTTAGTTTGGAGGAATCGGCTGGGGTTCTGTTAGGGGAATTGTTGTTGAACGATGAGGTAGAAAATGAAGAGGAGTGGCATAGGGATGTTAGAGATAGGAACGCGAACTATAGGGATGGTAGAAGGACATATATATCGGAGGAGCACGTGAAGGAAGCGGTGTGGGCTGTCAAGCTGAATAAGGCGCCCGGGTATGATAGGGTTGTAGGAGAATTTATTAGGGAAGGGTGGGTTGTATTGAAGGATTACTTAGTGGAGATGTTTAGGGCACTCCTGAAGTATGGGATTTTCCCAAGGAGATGGCGAAGAGGGGTAGTGGTGGCCTTGCTCAAGGGTGAGGATAAGGATCCTTCCTTGAGCAGATCCTATAGGCCCATCACTCTCCTCCCCGTGTTAGGTAAGATTTTTGAGAAAATAATGGTAGGAAGATTGGAGGATATATTTTATAGGGGGATGAGCAACAGGCAATATGGTTTTATGAAGGGCAGGAATACGGAAGATGCTATGAATAGGGTTAGGGAAATTGTGGGGAGAGCAGAAACTAGGTACGTAATGGAGATATTCTTGGACATGGAGGGTGCCTTCGATAGGGCCTGGTGGCCTCATGTCTTGGGCTGCCTTAGGGAGCGTGGAGTGAATGGGGACGTGTGGAGGGTAATGTGCGATTATTTAAGGAATAGGACCGCAGAGATGGATGTAGGTGGGAAGAGGGTTTGGAAGATGTGTGAATGGAAGGTTTGATCGAATGTGTGACTGGTATGAATGTGGATGGGGATGAATGGGTAGACATAGTAGCTTTTGCGGATGATGGGGTTATTCTAGTCAATGGTAGGTCAAGAGTGCAGTTAGAGGAGCGGGGTATGAGCGTGATGAGAGTGGTGAGTGAATGGTGTAAGAGGAGCAAGATGAAGTTATCGGTAACAAAGACGTTAGGCATGATGCTAAAGGGTAGGTTTGATAGGGAAAGGCGGCCCAGGGTTCTTTATGACGGCCAGGTTCTTAAATTAGTTGACAGGCTAAGATATTTAGGGATAATTTGGGAAGAAGGGTGGAAAATTAACCGGCACGTGGACCACGTGGTAGCAAAGGGTAGGAAAGCGATGGAGGGGTTGGTAAGAATGGCAGCTGGGGACTGGGGTATTATGAGAAGGGAGATAATGATAGTTTACCACGGAATGTATGTGCCCATAGTGGTCTACGGTGCCGGGGCATGGGGCGATTTGCTGACGGCCCACACCCGTAGAAGGCTGATAAGCGGTCAAAGGGGGGTGCTGGTCTCAATGGTTAGGGCCTATCGGACCATCTCGACGGATGCGGTAGGTGTGATAGCCGGGGCCTGCCCGATAGATATCGAGTTAGGTAGACGTTGGGCAGGTTACTGGCTGAGAGTGAATGGGAGAGTTGAGTGGTTGGGGAGAGTAATTGTGGGGTCTAAAAGGAAGTGTTTGCTAGGGAAAGTATTGATGCATGAATGGCAGAATAGATGGGATGTTAGTATGAAGGGTAGGTGGACGTACGAATGGTTACCTAGTGCGATGGAGAGAGTGAAAGCTGAATGGATGGTCTTTGATTTCCACACGACCCAGATGATTTCTGGTCATGGGGATTTTGAGGATAAGTTGCATGGGTTTAATTTAAGGGAGAATGGGTTGTGTGAATGTGGAGAGGTGGGCACTGTCCATCACGTGGTCTTTGACTGTGTTTTGTTTTCACAGGAGCGTGTGAGGGCGGTGTCCAGGGTGGAAGAGTTGGGGTTGCAGTGGGATGTGAGTGTGGTGAGGGTTGAAGAGGGGTATGAGGTGTGGAAGGGGTATGCTTGGGAGGTTCTAACGAAGAAGGAGGGGTGGTCCGTGGGCCCTGCCATTGAGGCCAGTTGAGGGGTTAGGGCATGGGGTGACTAGGCACAAGTAGTTAGGTTAGTATTGATTGTGATATTAGGCGATAGGTTAGGGTATAGGGTGTGAATGTAAGTTAAGGAGTGTATGTAATTTAAGGTATGAAGGCAAGTAGTTAGGTTAGTATTGACTGTGATATTAGGCGATAGGTTAGGTGTGAATGTAATTTAAGGAGTGTATGTAATTTAAGGCATGAATGTTAGGTAGGCTAGGTTGCAGCAGGGGCAGACGAATATCGAGTGGTCTGCCCCTTAGGTTAGGTGTGGTGCCCTGGGGTTTGGAACTCTGAACCCCAGGGCGTAAAGGTGTGGGGGACCGTATCCCGCATGGCTTGGTGTTAGTGGGGCAAGTCCAATCCCGTGAAGCACTGAGGCATGAAAAGCGGTAGGTCCTCCTGAGGGCACCCGAAGGAGGGCCGGGCCTGCGACCATTCTAGGCCGGGAGGCTCGTGACGGGGGGGGGGGGGGGGGACTGGGTTTGAGATTGCCCGGTCCCCTGCAGGCTCGGGTTGCTCAAAATGGTACCACGGGCGGAGGGAGCAGGGGGGCCACAGGAGCAACGCCCTAGGACAAAGCTCCACCGGTCTGCCCTCCAACAGAGGTTGGATTCGTGGTGGTCGTGAACTTTGCTAGAAGGTAGGTGGCCCTTCCCTTTTTCCCTCCTCATCCTGGTGTTGGGCAGGACCCCTCCGGCAGAAGACGGAAGTCAGTTAACCGGGGGGTCCACTTGCCATTTCAACATCATTCCACATGTTCATGTATTGTCCCCCTCGAAGTACTCGCACCTTGTCGTGGTGAGGGGGCTTTTCACTAAGACGAGTACACGCTTCACTGCATGACTGCGGCGTCGTTAGCCTCTAGCGCTCGTCCCAAAGCAGTCAACCTGAACCTGTTCCGGCGGCTGTGTGGGCCGCTGGAACTGGGGTACTGGGGATGCAGCAAGCCCCTGAGCAGAAGCAGGCTAAGTGCCGTAGCCTGCACTATACGCTGCATTGAGCAGAAGCAGGCTAAGCGCCGAAGCCTGCACTATACGCTGCATTGTCCGTCGCTCAGGAGTAGGGATGAAACTTTAACCGGAGGATTCATGCAAACGGCCACTTGCCTGGCTCTCCGCATGAGCACAAATAAAGATAATAATTCTAAGGTGTCAGCTGCGTCCGGGGTGACCAACGCCCCACCACCATCTACTGTAGGTGGAAAAGCCGGTGAGGGGGGAGCAGGGATGACTGGGGGAGAGACTCTGAGTGGTGAGGGAGGGTCGGGTATCATTACCCCGTCAGGGCGTGGTACCAGGCCGCGGGTGGGTTCAGTGGGGTCTGGCGACCTTGGTGTTGCCAATATGGACCTCTGGGGTAGAGAGGAGGCGGCAGTAAAGAAGACCTTAGCGGAAATTAATAGTTATGTGGCTAGCAATTTCTCAGAGGCCAAGCATGGCCCGTATTTCGAGAAACGGCTGGCCAGGATCAAGGAATCTATGGAGAGGGTAAAGGAGGAGTATAACCGGACCGCCAGGCTTGCTGGAAGGGTAGCAAGTCTGGAGGAAAGGTTGGCAGGGGCGAGTAGGAAAATGGAGGATCTGAGCACGTCCATTTTGGACAAGCTGGAGGAGAAGGTAGGCCAGGGGATTGTAGACGAAATAGAGAAGGTAACAGGAAGGGCGGTGGAGAAGCTAGTCAAAAAGGGGAGAGAGAATATTGAGATGGTAATGGGGGCGATGGAGGAGGAGAAGAAGGAGATAGGTAGGTTAGAGGAAAGGCTTAAGGCAAAAGTAGAGGTCATGGTAGAGAAGGCAATAAAGAAGACGGGGACTATAGAGAAAGAGTTAGCTGAGGCAGTTAGTCAGGGATCGGACAGGGCAGTGAACAGGATAGATAGCATGGGTAGGGAGATCGGTAAGAAGGAGGAGGAAGTAGGTCGTATAGGTAGGGAACTAGGAGATAAAGTAGATAGGGTGGCGGTTCAGGGGGTAGAGGTGGGGGAAAAGGTTTTGAAGGTGGGTCTCGAGTTAGGTGCGAAGGTTGATGCAATAGGCAAGGGGATGGATCGGGGGCACGAGTTGACGCCAGGGTTAGTTGAATCCGCGGTTAGTCAGGTTCTTAAGGAACGTAGGAAGGAGGAGGCGCCTGGGACATCGACTTCCTCAGGGGGCCCCTGGGCAGAGGTGGTTAGGAAGGGGAGACGTAGGGGTCCTAGGGTCGCGTTAGCACTGGGGGAAGGAGTACAGGGGGGTAGAAGGGCGCTTAGGGAGAAGTTGGCATCGGTAGCTGGGGGCAGGGAAGCGGATATGAGAGCTCGAGGAGTATGGAGGGATGGGAAAGGCCTGGTCGTGGAACTCCACGATCAGGAGGAGTTGGAAAAGTTGAAGTGTAAGGCCGGGGAGGTAGGTATTATGATTAGGAATTCTGGGGGGATACAACCGTGTGTAAGGTTACATGGGGTAGAGGTGGGGATTAAGAAGGAGGACCTTGCGGATGCCATATGGGCAAAGAATGCGAGGGAGTTAGGAGGGGAAAAGGAAGGTTTTATCAGGGTGTTCAGGCCAGTTAGAGTGCTAGGTGGGGTTAGGACAGGGAGGGTTGCGTGGGTGGTTAGGGTGAGCCCGCAGGTCTTTAGGACCCTAGAGGGGCTCGAGAGGCTTTATTTGGGGTCAGGGACGGTCATCTACCCCTCTGCCCCTAACATCCCCGTAAAACCCGGCACCTCCACGTGGTCCATCCCGGACATGCCTGAGCATGACCAACGCCGGAGGGGGCAGAACGAAGGGGGACCTGCTGTGCATGGCATAGAATATGCCAAAAGTCTGCCGAACTATAAAAGTGTCTGCCACACACAGAGCCTGGAAAACGCATTGTCATGGGCCACCGGCCTAGATACAATGTTAACACGATCAGAGCACAGCAGGTCAGGGTTCAGGGAGTTGTGTTCTAGCTCTCAAGCAGTGAACATCTGTGTAAAAGTGCTCTCTAGAAAAATTTGATTTTTGGTGGTAAGAAGTGGCTTGATCTGGACAGTTTTTGGACCGTGAATTTGTAGTGACAAGTGGAGTGATCTGTGTGAATTTGGTGAAAAACTGGACTGGATTTGGACTGCTTTTGGACCCTCAAAGAGGTATGCAGGCTTGCCTGTAGGTGAGCCTGAGATACAATTTTCATTGTTTAAACTTGTTTTGTGAGTTATATATATATATAGTTAGCTGATCAGGTGATTGAGATTGGCCAATCAGTGTGTGGAATTTTATTGTTGCCTTTTTAGGAGTGGTCTCACTCCTGACCCCCCCTCTGGGAGTTAGTTAGAGGGAGAAACAGAGGGAAAAAGAGGGAGTCCATCTGGGCCTTAGTAGTGGTATATTAGAGGTTGGCAGGAGCTCTCTGTTGAAAGGCCCTGTTAAGCGGGCCATTCACGACCGCTCCAACACGCCAAAATGAGGGGACCGCTCCAAAAACCGATCGTGAATGGGGAAACCCGAATGGCTTGGCGCGGCGCGGTCGGCCCAGTCGAATATTCAACCCGCCTGAAATCCATCGCGCCGCTCCATTTGGAGCAGTGGAGCACTTGGCGTGGCGCGATCGTGAATGGGGAAATTCGGAACGGCACAGGCACTCGTGGCGCGCGGAGCGCTCGTGAATGGGGTAACCCATCACTCCATTTGGCTCAGTGTGCGTCGGTGAGTTGCCGAGGGAAGTACCAATCATGGCGAGCGGTCGGGAATTTGTTATAGAAGTAATGGAATTTACAAAGAGCTGCCCTGCCTTTGGAAGGTAATTCATTCAGATTACCATGGGAGGGTAAAAAGAAATCTTGTCTTAGAACAATAATTGTTCAAAACGCAAAGATGAAAACGCAACAAAGGAAACAGTGAACAAAAAAATTGGATCGATGGATCAGATAGGATTTTCTTCATAGATAGATACCTACCAGTTTTGGGGAATTGAACACTGACGCTTTAACAACGCGTGTATGCAAAAATCACAACATGTGTGTGCGTGCAAACATCACAACTTGTGTGGGTGTGTGTGTGATTCCAGACAACATCCGACCTAAATGGCGAGAAAACAATAAATTGCTTCTATTGGCAAAAAATCAATAATCCCCACAGAATTGTTGCGCAACACAAAAACAGGATTGTTGGTGCGCAGAAAAGCGTTCAAAATAAAAAAAATAAGTAATTTGGGGTACATAAACGTTTAGCGTATACGTGTAGACAAAAGGGAGAAGTGAAGACAACCTTGTCCGGGGTGGGGAGGGGGGGGGGGGGGGGGTGAAAGTGGAAAGAGGAGTTAATCATGATCAAAGTTCAAGCGGTCGGCTCAGTCTTTGAAGTCCTGTGAAATCAAAGGCATGGACGATGCACTAGTAGTAGTTTGATAACAAGAAACAATACCAACCAAGGGGAGGGTTGGGAAGGCCTAGTACCTCTCTACCAGGTCATCTCAACATCAAAAAGTTTAGCGAACTTTCAAGTCGCAATGAACATAGATCTCTACCTTATTTATTTAGCTGCTAAATGTACTATTATTTATTTTTCTTTGTCTGTATGTTCAATCTGTAGGTTTAATCCTTTTCAAACTTGGGATCCTAATTAGAAGAAGTTGCGACTCCTATTCATGAGCCGCTGCTTGCACCACTTCTTCTTGGACTTCCTTCCCTTAATAAACAAACAAATAGCCGCGTACGTAATTAGTTCGTCGTCCATGGTGGTACGGTGCTGACAGCGACGCGTTCACTGCGGAAGACTTGGAATGACGGGACTGGCGCGGCGCGGTCGTCAATGTCCTACCAAAATGGAGCGGCTGAAAAATGGAGCGGTTGGCGCGGCGCGGCGCGGCGCGAGGGAGTTTGGAGCGGTCGTGAATGGCCCGCTTTAGAGGCTGACCGTCCACTGGTGGAGGCCGACCGGCTACTGCTCCTAGAGACCGACTTGGTAGTTATCTGTAGGCTGACCGGGTATCAGGTCTAGGGACTGACCGGGTATTTGTCTGGAGCCCGACCGGGTATCCATCTGGGGCCTGACCCAGATGTTAGGTGATATGTCGGATGACGAGGGTGCTACAGGAACGGGGAGGACACTCCCCTCGGGCTTGGCGGGAACGACAGGGCAGGGATCAACCCCGCTAGCCGGAGGGGCAGGAGAAAAGGCCAAGAAGCGGAAGGCGGATACCGAGCTAGAAGAGGAAGTGGAGAGGCACCTCCGACCGCTCGAACAATTAAACGAGGCACTGGCAGCAGCTACCTCCTACATTATAAGCCCGGAAAGCAAGTTAAATAAAACGCAGGGAAGCTTCCTTGAGGGCCTACTGCGGAAGGCTGTTGGGGCAGCAGCGAGGATTGCTGCGGAAAATACTTTCCTCGCGGGGCAACTGAAGGTGTATGAGACCTGGAAGGTTGCACAGCAGCCCATTACAGGAATGATCGAGGCACTGAGGGATGAGGTCCAGGGGCTCCGGGCCGACACGGCGGCTGCTGTTCCGACCTTGGAGGGCGTGCCGGGCGGGGGCCTACTGTCCCTATCACCCATCATGGGAGCGGTCGGAGGAGTGGAGAGAAGGCTGGAGCAGCACTCCCAACAGCTACAGCACCTCTTGGAACACCAAGGAGGGGCTGCGATGGACCGACGAGCTAGGTTCAGTGACATTGTTAAGGGACAAGGGGGAGCCAGTGCACGCGAGCAGCAGGAGAATGAATGGCAGGTGGTGAGTGCTGGGAGGAAGCCAAGAAAGGACGACAGTCAGCCCCAGGTGGCGAATCCTCTGGAGTCGTTCGCCGGGGCGGCAAGGGGGTCCAGCATGCAGCAGTTTAAGGCGGATCTGCGGGCTGAACTGCTGCAGAAGGGAGGTCCGCAACCGACAATGAAGGGCACCACCGTCATGATCAGTGCTACAGACGGGAAGGACGTGCTGACCCGATTCATGACCGCAGTCAAACCGCAAGATGTAGGGGTGGAGGTAAAGAGCGTTAGGCCCACCAGAGGGGGGAGACTGGTTCTGGAGATCCCGGAGGCCGCAGGCCTGGCCGTACTAGAGGGGAGCGAGGCACTCAAGAAGGCGGGACTTGAGGTGAAACCGGCCCCCCAGAAGCTTCCCAGGGTGACAATCTTTGATGTCCCTGCAGCATGGACAGCTGAGGAGTTGGTGGGGGCATTCCTTGAGAACCCGGTTCCCGGCATGGACGAGAGCACGGTTAAAAAGGAGTTCCAGCCGATACACCGGATAGGCCCCAAGAACCAGCCTATGACAAACTGGGTGGTCCAGGTGAGTCCGGCTCTACGGAAACACTTACTAGAGACTGGCAAAGTCAAGCTGATTTGGTTCATATGCAAAGTCCAGGACAACATTAATATCAGCCGATGTTATAAATGTCAACAATACGGACATGTGTCGGCAGTCTGCAGGGCCCGCCAAGTGTGCGGGTGGTGTGCCGGCCTGGAGCATACCTACAGGGAGTGCCCAAACAAACAGACGAAGCCCTGCTGCATCAACTGCAGGATGGTGGGCGCCAACTGCGAACACGACGCTGGAAGTTCAGCATGCCCAGCACTTAAAAGAGCGATTAAGCAGCATGTGTGGACCACGGACTACGGAAAATGAATAGACAGACAATTACTTTAGCCCAGCACAATATGAATAGGCAGCAAAGTGTGGCAGACCTGCTGAGGCAAACTGTCATAGAGGAGAACACTGCAGTAGTCGCAATGCAGGAGCCGTCGTTCTGCCAAGGCAAAATTACCGGGATGGGCCTCACAACTAGGTTGGTCTATGGGCAACAGGTAGGAGCTGGCCCGAAAGCGTGCATCGCCATATTTGATGCCGGGCTAGATGTGATGCCGCTCACGTGGCTGTGCACAGAGCATGTGGCCGCGGCTCGCGTCGGGGGGCACGGGTCGCCGTTTGTCGTGGTGAGTGTCTACGTGCCCCCTCGCTGCGACTGTGAGCCGTACCTGGACCAGCTGGAGACTGTCCTCGCCCGGGCCGGGTGCGGCAGAATACTCCTAATGGGGGACTTCAATGCCAAGCACTCGGCATGGGGATCTCAGGTGACAGACAACAGAGGACGACGGTTGATGGAGTGGATCGTGGCCAACCAGCTGCTGGTGTGTAACGACCCGCAGGCGGGACCGACCTTCAGTGGCCACAGGGGAGAGTCATATATTGACCTCACCTTGGCAACGGCGGCAATGAGTGCTGATGTAGCAGAGTGGAGGCTGCACTTCAGTACCACAAGCGACCACGCCACGATAATGATGAACTTGAAGAAGGAAAGCGCTGGACTGTCGAGCGGAGATGTGGACTTCATCAGATATAGGACCAAGGAAGCAGACTGGAGAGCGTTCAGGGCTGAACTTTCGTCAACCATGGTCGACTATATGCTCGGTCCTGAAGCAAACGATGACCCGGTGAATAGAAACGCAGAAGACCTTTCTTGCGCGGTGTTGATGGCTGCTGAAACGACTCTGAAAAAGACAATAAAAGGCATTACCTGCAGGAACCCGTGGTGGGATGACGAGGTGAAGCAGCAGCGGTCGGAGGTGCGCAGGGTGCGAAGGTGGTTCCAGCGAGCGAGGGATGGACCCGAGAGACAGCGGCGGCAGATGACCTACAAGGCAGAGAAGCAGAAACTAAAAGAAATGATCAGAAAAAAGAAACGAGAAAGCTGGCGGACCTTTGCCGCAAACAACGCAGACGACAAACCATGGGGAGCGGCATACCGTATCGTCATGGACAAAATCAGGCCTGAGGTGGCACTGTCTGCGCTTGAACGCAACGGCCAAAGGGCTGCCAGTATCGGTGAGGCCTGTGCCATGTTTCTGGAAGAGGTCTTCCCGCCTGACTGCACCGCGGAGGATTCTGTCGCAGATCAGCTCAGGAGGGAAGAAGCATCGATCCCTCCCCAAACGGACGATGCCCCGGGGTGGACACGTGCGGACATGGACCGAGCCATAGCAGCGTTTGGAAGGACGAAGGCACCTGGAGTGGATGGCATAGACATGGCCATGATAAAGGAAGCTCCGGAAATTTACAAAGAGGCACTGCTGCAGCTGTACAATATGGCCCTCGACCACCACGTATTCCCCAAAGCCTGGAAAGTCTCCCACATAAAAGCATTGATAAAGGCTGGAGACAGGGACTACACCCGTTGTAGCAGCTTCCGGCCAGTCAGCCTGCTTGCCTGTAACGGAAAAATTCTAGAACGAATGATTCTCAACACGATAGATGTGCAGTTGGAGGACGTGACCCACCCCAACCAGTTTGGGTGCACCAGGGGACGAAGCACCGAAAGCGCCATCACCTTCTTGGTGAGCCGGGTGCGCCAATCTGTCTACGGCCACGTGGCATGTGCCTTCTACGACATCGCGGGAGCATTCAATGCCGTCTGGTGGCCGCTGGTGCTGAGGCGGCTCAACGAACTTGGAGTGCCACGAAACATATATTTGCTCCTGCGAAGCTACTTCGCGGACAGGTCAGCCATCATGCACACGAGTGAGGGTCCCGTGCGCAGAGAGGTTGAGCGAGGGTGTCCGCAGGGCTCCGTCCTGGGCGCGGCCATCTGGAACCTGGCATTCAACGACCTGTTGAGAGTGCTGCAGGAAGAGGGATTCGTCGCGGCGGCCTACGTTGACGACCTGGCTGTCCTGGTAGAGGCACACACACGAGGGCAGCTGATCCTGGAGTTGGAGCGAAGCGGCGAGATAATTCAGAGATGGTGTGCCGGGGCAAGGCTGGAGCTAGCGGCAAGCAAGACGCAGGCCATGGTGTTCCGTGGGGGAGGGGACGTACGACATCCGACAAGGTTCAGGGTGGGCGACACGACGGTTGAGGCGACAAAAGCGGTCAAATACCTCGGCGTTACCCTGAACCATCGACTCAATGCTGCGGCCCATGTGGACACATTACTGTCAAAAGCTGCGCGGATAGCGGGCGGTATCCGAAGACTGTCGGGACGAGGGTGGGGTGCAACGTTTGAAAGGCGCCGCCACTACTACCACACGGTGTTCCTTCCGGCAGTGGTATATGCCGCACCCACATGGTGGGATCAGCCTACTGAAGGGATCCGCAGGAACATCTTAAAGATCCAGCGAGCCGCGCTGCTAGCAATGACCAGAGGATATAAAACGGCACCAACGCTCGGACTCCAAGCAATCGCGGGTTGCATGCCGCTGGACCTGGCCTTAGATGCGCGAGTAGCGGAGGCGGCTGTAAGGTGGCCCCTGCGTACTTGTGCCCGCGTCCTCCCCGAATTGGCTGAGCGCTGTAGCCGGGCATCCACGATGACAGAGAAAAGAGCAGCTATCAACGAGTGGGCATACTGCAGATGGCAGCGACGTTGGGATGAGGGGACTGTGGCGAGGCTCACCCATGGGTACCTGCCGAATCTCACACAAAGGGTGGAGGCAGATTGGCTGCAGCCTAGCTACGAGTCTAAGCAGCTGCTCACGGGCCACGGCAACTTCAGTGGGAAGTTGCATGAATTCAGACGCCGTGAACTCCCATCCTGTCCGTGTGGCGCAGCGCTTGAGCTGGCGGAGCACGTGGTTCGTGACTGCCCATTGTACGAGGAGCAGAGAAGAGATTTGTGCAGGGCTGCAACGTACGACGGTGCCCTGAGCGACCTCCTGACGACCAAGGAAGGCTGCCAGCGTTTCCACGCATTCTGCAAGACGTGGTCGCGCTTGAGAGGCGAGGGGACGGATCCGCCCCCCATGAGCTGAGAGGAATATTTATACCAGTACTCTCATGCTGCATGGTGATACGAGCATTGCTCTGGGTTACTACTTAGGATTAGGTTAGGTTAGCTTAGTTTAGATAATAGAGACTGGGAGGAAAATTTGTAAAAGTACTCGCCACTCTTAGCCCGTGATAATAGACTGTGATATGGAAATTTATAGCTGTGATAAGTAGATGTAAATTCGTGTAAGATAGGTTTAAGGGAATGATTGGGACTGGTGAGTGTTGGGGGACCTGTCGGTCCATGGGGAGGCAGCAAACCGACAGGTATTTTACATTTTTGATATGATTTATTTGGTTTCTATTCTGTTGATTTCCTTTTATTAATTTTCTAGGGCTGTCGGCCTCCTGGCCAATAAGAAAGCTCTGTCACAACGGGTGCCAGGAGGCCACTTAGGAAGGGTGGGCTCGGGACCGGCAGGATTCTCCCGTCCTCGCTGGTCTTGTATGAAAGACATCGAGCGAATGGGTTTGTTATGGCGAGCATGTAATTTATTTATGCGTGAATGAGTTTAGACTGTGATATATCTGTTTCCTTCTGTGATATATCTGTATGGGAACCCGCTGTGATATTATTGTTGTTTTGTGTTAGTATATAGGTTTTTAAAAAAGTAGGGCCGGGAGAAATATAGGAGCAAATGCCCGGTCCAGAGATTAATGCAGCGCCTGCCAATGAATGAAGATCCGCAAGATACAAGAAGAGGCGGTGAGTAAGGAGGCCGAGCGAAACTGCAATATGAACGCCTGCCAATGATGGAAGAACCGCATGCCACAAGAAGAGGCGGGGAGTACTGAGGCCGAGCTTCATAAAAGATTGCGAAACGCAATCTACCCCTCTGCCCCTATCATCCCCGTAAAACCCGGCACCTCCACGTGGTCCATCCCGGACATGCCTGAGCATGACCAACGCCGGAGGGGGCAGAACGAAGGGGGACCTGCTGTGCATGGCATAGAATATGCCAAAAGTCTGCCGAACAATAAAAGTGTCTGCCACACACAGAGCCTGGAAAACGCATTGTCATGGGCCACCGGCCTAGATACAATGTTAACACGATCAGAGCACAGCAGGTCAGGGTTCAGGAATTCATAGAAGTGATAAGATGTTGGAGATGCAATAGGTACGGGCATATAGGGAGTGGGTGTCGGGATAGGCTAGCGTGTGGGAGGTGTGGGAGTGAGAGGCATGCCACAGGGCAGTGTGACTCGAGGGAGATTAGGTGTTCTAATTGTTATAGGGAGGACAGGAAGGCGGACCATGTGGTGTTTAGCACCACCTGTCCACTATATCAGGCGGAGGTCAGGAGGGTGAGGAACCAAACCGATTATGGTTAGGTTCCTCCAGTGTAATCTGGATAGGAGGGCCCTGGCAACGGCGGAGGTTAGGACGAAGGCCGTGAAGGAGGGCATCGGAGTGCTGATCCTCCAGGAGCCCTACACGGTCGAGGGTAAGCTGGTTGGGATGGGTGTAGTTGGTAGGGTGGCGGTCTCCCGTGGGGATAAGCCTTGGGCGGCCGTCGTTGTGTTGGACCCGACCCTTGCGGTCATGGAGGTGGGCCTCTTGAGT
This sequence comes from Leptopterna dolabrata, assembly GCA_954871275.1. Taxonomy (NCBI): domain Eukaryota; kingdom Metazoa; phylum Arthropoda; class Insecta; order Hemiptera; family Miridae; genus Leptopterna; species Leptopterna dolabrata. Next base: position 153,350,124 of record OX940974.1, read on the forward strand.
GATGAGTACTGTGTGTGTGTGGAAGTTAGTGCGAAGGGGGAAGAGAGTGTGTATGTGGTCAGTATGTATTGTAAGGCTGGGGTGGAGTATGATAGGTTTTTGGAAAAGATTAGGCAGGTTAGGAGGGTTCTGAATGGGAAACGAGTGATTGTGGGGATGGATGTAAATGCGAAGAGTGAAAGGTGGGGTGGTGATAGGTCTGATGAGAATGGGGAAAGATTAGGTATGGTCGTAGATGAGATGAGCTATTTAGTGATAGACGATTGTGAGCAGGGGCCCACCTTCGATTCCCCGCGGGGTCGGTCATTTATTGACGTCACCCTAGCCGCGGGGGCCGCAAGGGGGGATACCACGGGGTGGAAGATCAATAGGAACTGGACAACCAAATGGCATATGGCCATTACTTTTCAGGTAGGGCAGGGCATGGATAGGGACGGGGGGACAGAATGGAGGGACGATAAACGGTTTAATATAGGTAAGGCGGACTGGGATAAGTATAGGGAGGTGTTAGGGGAAAATGTAGGTGGCTTGGGGGAGGTTAGGGTTAGGACTAGAAAAGGGGCCATTCTTAGAGTTGAGAGGGTGGAAAAACTTATTATCCCTTCGGCTCGGGCGGCGATTCCTGTGGTAAGGCCCCACCCCAGGAATGTGCCCTGGTGGTGCCCTGAGCTGGAGGCTAAGAAAAGGGAGGTGATAGGGCTCAGAAGGGAGTTTCAGAGGGAGAGGGATCCAGAGGGTAGGGCTAGGAAGAAAGAGGTTCATAGAGTAGCTAGGCTGGGATATAAAAAGATGGTCAAGGAGAAAAAGGAAAGTAGTTGGGAGGAATTTGTTACTAGGGAAACAGAGGGGAATGCATGGGGACTAGTGTATAAACTCAGTAGGAAAAAGGTCGAGCCCAAGGAGGTGTTGGGATGTATAGGTCAGGGGTCTGTTAGTTTGGAAGAGTCGGCTAGGGTTTTGTTAGGGGAATTGCTGTTAGATGATGAGGTGGGAAATGAAGGGGACTGGCATAGGGATGTTAGGGATAGAAACGCGAATTATAGGAATGGTAGAAGGACATACATATCAGAGGTGCATGTGAAGGAAGCGGTGTGGGCTGTCAAGCTGTCGAAGGCGCCAGGGTATGATAGGATTGTAGGGGAATTTATTAGGGAAGGATGGGGTATACTGAAAGATTATTTAGTGGAAATGTTTAGGGCACTCCTGAAGTATGGAATCTTTCCAAGGAGGTGGCGGAGAGGGGTAGTGGTGGCCTTGCTCAAGGGAGAGGATAAGGATCCCTCCTTGAGCAGATCTTATAGGCCTATCACTCTCCTCCCCGTGTTGGGCAAGATAATTGAAAAAATAATGGTAGGGAGATTAGAAGATATATTTTATAGGGGGATGAGCGATAGACAATATGGTTTTATGAAGGGGAGGAACACGGAAGATGCGATGAATAGAGTTAGGGAAATTGTGGGGAGGGCAGAAACTAAATACGTGATGGGGATATTTCTAGACATGGAGGGCGCCTTTGACAGGGCCTGGTGGCCTCATGTCCTGGGCTGCCTTAGGGAGCGTGGAGTGAACGGGGATGTGTGGAGGGTAATGAGTGATTATTCAAGGAGTAGGACCGCAGAGATGGATGTAGGTGGGAAGAGGGTTTGGAAGATGTGCGATAGGGGGGGGGGGGGGTCCCCAGGGATCTGTCCTGGGGCCCCAGTTATGGAAGATGATAATGGAAGGTTTGATTGAATGTGTAGATGAATGGGTAGATATAGTGGCTTTTGCAGATGATGGGGTTATTTTAGTCAATGGTAGGTCAAGAGTGCAGTTAGAGGAGCGGGGTATGAGCGTGATGAGAGTGGTGAGTGAATGGTGTAAAAGGAGTAAGATGAAGCTATCGGCAACAAAGACGCTAGGCATGATGTTAAAAGGTAGGTTTGATAGAGAAAGGCGGCCCAGGGTTCTCCATGACGGCCGGGCCCTTAGATTCGTTGATAGTTTAAGATACTTAGGGATAATTTGGGAAGAAGGGTGGAAAATTAAACGGCACGTGGACCACGTGGTAGCAAAGGGTAGGAAAGCGATGGAGGGGTTGGTTAGAATGGCAGCTAGGGACTGGGGCATTAAAAGAAGGGAGATAATGATCGTTTATCACGGTATGTATGTGCCCATAGTGGTCTACGGTGCCGGGGCATGGGGCGATTTGCTGACGGCCCACACCCCTAGGAGGTTGATAAGCGGTCAAAGGGGGGTGCTGGTCTCAATGGTTAGGGCCTATCGGACCATCTCAACGGACGCGGTAGGTGTGATAGCCGGGGCCTGCCCAATAGATATAGAGTTAGGTAGACGCTGGGCAGGTTACTGGCTGAGAGTAAATGGGAGAGTTGAGTGGCTGGGGAGAGTAATTGTAGGGTCTAAAAGGAAGTGTATGCTAGGGAAGGTACTGATGCATGAATGGCAGAACAGATGGGATGTTAGTATGAAGGGTAGGTGGACGTATGAATGGTTACCTAGTGTGTATAAGAGAGTGAAAGCTGAATGGATGGTCTTCGATTTCCACACGACTCAGATGACTTCTGGTCATGGGGATTTCGAGGATAAGTTGCATGGGTTTAATTTAAGGGAGAATGGGCTGTGTGAATGTGGAGAGGCGGGCACTGTCCATCACGTGGTCTTTGACTGTGTCTTGTTTTCACAGGAGCGCGTGAGGGCGGTGTCCAGGGTGGAAGAGTTGGGGTTGCAGTGGGATGTGAGTGTGGTGAGGGTTGAAGAGGGGTATGAGGTGTGGAAGGGGTATGCTTGGGAGGTTTTGCCGAAGAAGGAGGGGTGGTTCGTGGGCCCTGCCTTTGGGGCCAGTTAGGGGGGTGTGCTTAGTGATTGCTGGGGTTAGGTCATGGGGTGGGTAGGTATAAGTAACTAGATTAGTATTGACTGTGATATTAGGATATAAGGTTGACTGTGATAGGGTAGGGGATAGGGTGTGATTGCTGGGGTTAGGGCATGGGGTGGGTAGGTATAAGTAGCTAGATCGGTATTGACTGTGATATTAGGATATTAGGTTGACTGTGATAGGGTAGGGGATAGGGTGTGAATGTAATTTAAGGAGTGTATGTCATTTAAGGTATGACTGTTAGGTAGGTTAGGCTATAACAGGGGCAGCCGAATATCGAGTAGCCTGCCCCTTAGGTAAGGTGTGGTGCCCTGGGGTTTGGAACTCTGAACCCCAGGGCGTAAAGGTGTGGGGACCGTATCCCGCATGGCTTGGTGTTAGTGGGGCAAGTCCAATCCCGCAAAGCACTGAGGCATGGAAAGCGGTAGGTCCTCCTGATTGTATCCTAAGGAGGGCCGGGCCAGCGACCATTCTAGGCCTAGAGGCTCGAGCCGGGGGGGGGGGGGGGGGTCTGGGTTTGAGATTGCCTGGACTCTGCAGGCTCGGGTTGCTCAAAATGGTACCACGGGCGGAGGGAGCCCCAGGCCACAGGAGCAACGCCCTAGGGCAAAGCTCCACCGGTCTGCCCTCCAACAGAGGTTGGATTCGTGGTGGTCGTGAAATTTTGCTAGAAGGAAGGTGGCCCTTCCCTTTCCCTCCTCCTCCTGGTGTTGGGCGGGACCCCTCCGGCAGAAGACGAAAGTCAGTTAACCGGAGGGTCCACTTGCCATTAACTACACCATTCCACATGTTCATGTATTGTTTCTTTAATGTGAAATAATTGAAATTTATAGCTGCCTATTTCTGATGGTTTCCACCAATTTTGGCCCTCCAAAACACGCATTAGGTACTTAAGCTCCTTTTTTTTCTCCAATTATCATTGACCATTGATAGTGCCATTTAATCGTCTTGATCGCCACTTTTTCTAGTGTAATTATACAAATTTATGGTGATTTCAGAGATTTCCCATGTTCTTGACTAGAAAAAAATCAATTTTGGGAGCTGAACATTTGGTAGAATCTCAATTTTCCACTCTTTGGTCAAAATCGATTTCATATTCGGACTTCTCGTCCCAAAAACATGGAAAACGATACCTCAAAAGCTCATGTTACTAAAATGTTACTAAAACACAAAAAGTACCTATTTTTATACACATTTTCACTCATAACGCCCCTGGGTATATTCCGATCGGGCTGCAAAGTTTCGGGACACAATTAGGGCCCGCCCAAATGGAGCATGTGTGCGAAAGAACGACTTTTTTAGACCTAAAATGAAGCCGATGGTATGCGTGATAAGGCGGTGGACGGACATTGCATTTATCGAATCTACGCACCCTGATACGGAAAAGAAAAAATTTTGAGGGGGTGTTATAAAAATTGTTTGCTGAGTGAATACATAGGTGTATTATTCACAGAGTAGTAAACCAAAATAGGGGAAAGATGGACGAGGACGCAGAATTTTTATTTGGAAACATTTGCATAAAAATACTTTCAATTTCTCCGCTAGTCTCCCACGCTTGGTCCGTTTTTGTCAGATTTTTGTACCCTTCGGATCTCTTGTCCCACGGTGTACGATTTAACCTCACTTCATTAATAAGTTCCTCGTCAAAATTCATTGTTAAAATTTTTTGTAATAACATTTTAAATTATCAGAATTGCTAGAACGAACGGAAGGTCGTACGACCAATATCAAACTGGTTGAACTTGTGCGTTCATCCGACTGCGGATCGTGCGAACAAGTTCAGTTCAATGACCAATTCGGACACATCCCTTCTGTGAAAAGGTTTGTTTTCATGCGTCCGTACGGAGTTCGCACGATCTAGACGGTCCGACCACAAATCAAACCAATCCGTCCTTTCACCCCATCGCACGACCGTCTTTCAGGTTCAATCCGGACACCTTCATAATGTTTGCTAGTTTATTCCGCGATCGTACGAGCAGCCGACCATCGCACGTCGCACGGTCGTACGATGACGTCCCAATTAGGACAGGAGTGTAAGAAATGCAATGTCCGTCCTCCGTACGCCGTATCATGCATACCGGTTTCATTTTCGGTCTAAAAAATTCGTTCTTTCGCACACATGCTCAATTTGGGCCCTACTTGTGTCCCGAATGGGTATAAAAATAGGTATGTTTTGTTTTTTAGTAACATGAGCTTTTGAGGCATCGTATTCCATGTTTTTTGGGATGGGGAGACCGAATCTGAAGTCGATTTGGACCAATTCAATTCAATTTTTTTGTTCAGCAAACACTTTATACAACAAATATAATGATTTTTAGAGAGTCTATATACATAATACAAGATCTAAACTTATGTTGGTTTATGAGCCTAAGGTCAATGACCCGTCCAGGCTCGTCTCGTCCACCACTATTTATTACTCCGTATGTATGTACCAGCAGTTTCCTTGAAAAAACACACCGTAAGTGTTTGGAGAATGAGTTACATTGATCAAGAACCAACAGTATTTACAGGTTATTCCTAAGTAGTTAGTAAATACACTTAATGCTACGAAGGCTGATTTGTATTTTTATCCTAATTTAAACTTATTTATAACAACACTTGCGTTATTTTCAAGCTCAAAATATTCTAGAACTAGTTTTTTAAGTTTTCCTGTTGTTGTTGAAGTCTTGGTTAGGAGCGGTAACTGTTCAAATAGGGCTGGAGCTAGCCATGGAAATTGTCGAGTGTAGAAATCATTATGTGCCTGTGGTATCTGGAGGACATAGTTGGCATTTGTTCGCGTCGGTCTAATCACCGCTTGCTTAGTAAATAAATGCAGGTGTTTATGCACATATAAAACAGTTCTGTGAATACAAGCCATTCTGGGAGTGAGAACACCGAAGTATTTGTATAGGTAACTAGTTGAAGTACGTTTAGGGGAATTAGTTGCAATTCTCAAAACAGTATTCAATGCTATGTTTATATTATTAAACGTTGACGCATAAGTACCTCCCCAGACAATGATACCATAAGTTAAAATGCTATATACATGAGCATAATACACCATTTTAAGGTTTTCTTTCGTTAGCCATCTTCGTAGCATCAGAAAGTAGTGCATGGATTTCCTGATTTTATTCACCAATTCAGCTACATGATCCTTCCACTTGAGATGCTGATCCACGTGCACTCCTAGGTATTTTATTGTATTCAGCCTTTCTATTTCCATGCAGCTGCACAAATTTCTTACTACGCCACAGTTTTCCTTGTGCACTTTGAGTTTAGAGTCAAGTGGAAGTCCTCTTTTGTTTATTGAGAATGTAATGTACTTGGTTTTCGAAAGGTTCATGGTGAGACTATTTGTGATAAACCATTTGGCTACTTCATAGACAGTCCTTTCTGCGATAGAATGCGCTAGCTCCCAGGTATTCTCATTTATCACAATAGCTATATCATCAGCAAAATCTACAAATTTGCATCTCAAGTTCATATTAAAAAGGTCATTTATATGTATCAGAAACAAAATTGGGCCAAGGACAGATTCTTGCGGTACCCCAAAGCAGATTTTATGTAGATTGCTATCAATATCCTGAATTTGTGTGTGACCAAAGAGTGGAAAATTTCTAACGAAGTTTCGGCCTTAAATTTAGGTACGTTAAATTTTGGTCTAAAATCGTCGCTCTTCATCACACAGTATGGGTTCCCATTTGGGAACACGTCTGGGTCCTACCTGTGTTCCGAAGCTCGGCAGCCCGATCGGCATACACCCAGGGGTGTTATGGGAGAAAAATGGGTGTAACAATTGAGGTTTTCAAGGGATTTGTGGGGTTTTAGTGAACGTGAGCTTCTGAGGTATCGTTTTCCATGGTTTTTATGGCCAAAATACCGAATATTAAGTTGATTTTGACCGAAGGGTGAAGAATTGATGTTGTAACGAAGGTTAAGCTCCCAAAATTAATTTTTTATGAGTCAAAAACCTGGGAAATTGTCTGAAATCACCATAAATTTGTATATTAACACTAGAAGAAGTATCAATAGGTGAATCAAGACAATTAAATGGTACTATCAATGATCAAGGACGATCTGCAAAAAAACCGAGCCTAATTCGTGTTTTTTTGGGCCAAAATTGGTGGAAACCATCAAAAATAGCTATTTAAATTATTGAACATGAGAGGAACAATAAATTAATAGCTAACATTTTCGTACGCATGTACAGTAGAATAATAAACCAATGTGACAAGGACATTAGAGCATTTTTCGGTCGAGGGGGAACCCCTCTTTTCTTTTCTTTGTACTTGGTCTACGTAGTTTAGCCGTCGCGTTCTTGATCCTTGGCTCCAGGAGTGCACATGGTCCAGCCCGGTTAAAGCTTCGATCCCGGTCTGATGTTTCTAATTATCTATCTGACCCAACACATAGATATAAATTTCGAGTTAATAAACATCCGAAAATAAGCCTATTTTGCACAAATTTTATGAATGTAAGGAGCTCCACAGGGAGATCCAGATTTGAAGAAAACAAGTTCCATTGCCCATGATCGTTTATCGCAATTAATCACCGTTAATCTGACTCATAATTATACTGATGAACAGTAGGGGAATGAACAAAAACAGATGAAGCTCCAGATTTAATAACCCACTGAAAAATTGGGGTACCACAAATAAAAGTTTATATATATATATATATATATATATATATATATATATATAATAAAATATCCTGATGAACTGGATTAGTATTATTCATGCTGTAATATATTTCATCAAATAAAACGTTTATCAAATAAAAATTAATGGAATCGGTGATCTGAAAGGTATTTGTGTGATCCTGTGGAGGCGGAGTTCCGCGTGTGAGGGTTTGAGTCAGTACTTTCAAATTATTTTCGATCAAGCTTCCAGCTACATAGTTTTCGGTCTACCTCCAAAGATTAATTGGAAAGTTCACCTAGTAATTTATAGGTACATAGGCAAGTTCTTTACGAAAATCCAACACCGACCATACAACTCCAGATGCAACAAAAACGAAAAATAAAACCTTCTTAGGACCGTTTTATCAATTGCAACGCTAAACGGGCAGTTACATAAAGCACAGTTACGAATAACTGTCGCTCATCGAATTGAAGCGTTCATCAATGCCAACAACTGACAGTTATGAAACCGTTTGTTAGAGCAACGGGTACTGCAATAATTCGATTATTCAACTGACTGCTGTAGAAGGCCGTGGGTAGCCCAGAAGAACCTCTCAGTTTCCGAGGGTTATGCTGATAATTTTAGCGGGTTCGCGGATGTTGTTTGTGGTGTTTTCGCTTTAAGAGCTCTGTAGTAAGGTACTGTGGCTGTTCTTTGAGGCGCCTCGAAAAAGTAGGGTCTGTCGTTTGGCCGTCGAAGATAGCGGCCAAACGACAGAGGACCGTGCTGTAGTCGTTGTTATGGAAGATAACCAAAGATATAGATTTCCCATGTTCTGAACGTTCGACCTTGACGTTCCTTGAATTTCTGAGTAGTAAGGTACCTAACCTAAACGTATTTCAACGATGCGAGGTAGCAGTTTTTAGACTCGGCCGTCAGATGGGCGGCCAACTTTTTTTTTTCCTTTATACCTATTTATTTGACAAACTTCACACGTAAACTATAATAATGTCACACTGCCTCAGAACAAAACTGGAATTGCATGAAACTGACTCACTTTTTGGAGTTGGAAAGCCTTGGATGAACTCACTTCTGTTAAACTTCAGTTAAAATTCTTATCCGACCGTCCTCAGACCACATAAATTTAAACTTCATTAAGTACTGGGGGGTGGATAAACACTCACAATGAAGCAAACTGCCGTTTTCGTTTATTATTCAGTGAATAATACACCTATGAATTCGCTCAGCAAAAAATTTTTAAAACACTCCCTCAAAAATTTGTCTTTTACTTTCAAGGTGGGTAGATTCCAAAAACGCTATTGGACATACAGAAATGCCGGCTGTTCATTTATTGTTTCTTTTATGTGCAATAATTGAAATAACTATTTCTGATGGTTTCCACCAATTTTGGCCCCAAAAAACAACCTTTTTCAAATTATCTTTGATCACTGATAGCGCCATTTAATTATCTTGATTCACCTGTTGACACTTTTTCTAGTGTTATTGTCGTGAGTCCCTCCCGGGAACACTCCACCAGCAACTTTTAAGCTCTCACCAATATCCTTATGTAAAACTTACTTTCCGCTAATAAACATCTGAGTGGGGAGACAGGCAACAGAATCCAGGGGACACAACCTGGAGCCCCACTACCAACTCCCAACAGGGAGTTGGAGGGAGAGGTCTCCAAGTCCTATATAACCCTGGATCCTGGAGCTTTAGCTTCATTCGACACTTCCTCTAACCAGCTCTCTCTTCTCTCTCTTACCTTATCCCTCTCAGATGATCGGTTGACTACAGCCGCCTGAGAATTTACCTCCTCTCCTCCTTGTCTAGATGATCGGTTGACTACAGCCGCCTAGACAAGCACCTCTCCTTACCTAGATGACCGGTTGATTACAGCCGCCTAGGTAAATTCACTCACCCACCTCTACCTCCTCCCAAAGTCGTAGATGATCGGTGGACTACCGCCGCCTGCGACTTTTCCTCCTTTCACGCCACCGTGATGAAAACTCTAAATTCATCACAGTGGTGAACCCGACGTTCATCCAACCTTCTATCCTCCTACCACCTCATGTGTCGCCCCCAGTCTAGTTCGGTGTCCCCAATTTTAAATTCAAATTCAAACAGTCAGTGTAAATTCGCAATTCTTGGCCCAACCTCACCGCTCAACTCCAGCTCTCAACGCACCTCCGCTCCCGCCGATTGCGAATTTAAAATTCAAAACTAACTCATTTTGAATTTTAGTTACAGCCATGGACCCGAACTCACCGACGCCGCCGCTTCTCCGGCCATCCCTACTGCAGCCGCCGACCGCTGCGACAACTGACCCAGCCGAAAACCCCTTCACCAGCCTCTCGCCACCCGGCTCCACCGCATCCGCCGCCGACGTCACGACGGCCTCGGCGTCATTCCCGCTGTCGCTGCCCCCCTTCTACACGCACGACCCCGCGCTGTGGTTCTTCCAAGTCGACGCTGCGTTTTCGGCCGCCAACATCCACAGCCAGCGAACCCGTTACTCCCGCATCATATCACTGCTCCCGTACGAGATCCTCCTACAGACGTCGGACATCTCTCCCGACGCCACGGCCGCATACGATGACCTCCGCACCCGCCTCGTCTCGCTGTACCAGCCGTCGAAGATCGCACGTGTCGCAGCGCTCTCCCAACCACAGCACCTCGGCGATCTGAAGCCCTCCCACCTCTACCGCCGTCTGCGTCATCAACTGCACGACGTAATGACGGCCGACATCGCACGGACGTTTTGGCTGCGGGCCCTACCACACCACATGCAAATGGCGCTCGCCAGCCACCTCGACGGCCCAGACGAACCACTTCTGCGTCTAGCCGATACGGTCCACGACCTCACCGCAGCCGCCGGCGTCACGGAGGTCGGCGCACCCCGCACCCCCACCCCGCAGCGGGACCGGACGCCGTCACGAGAGCGCCGCCGGCCCCCCTCCCTCCACCGGCGCCGCTCCCTCTCCACCGAGCGCCGGCCAACCCCCTCCATCGACCACCGACGCCAGCGCTCGCCCGAACGCCGCAACACTTCCCCCCCTCAGCAACGCAGAGGACAATCTCCAGCCGCAGCGGCCCCCTCCACCTCCGTGCGCCCCACCAGGACCGCCTACCTCCCAGCGGACCCCCCCCCACCGATGTTTCTATCATGTTAACTTCGGTGGGGAGGCCCGAAAATGCCAGCCCCCCTGCTCCTTCACCTCCAAGCAGGGAAACGCGGCCGCCCGCCGGTAAACCCGGCGGGCCCCCCTCCTCGCCAACACGGGGGGGACCATGACAAACCCCTCCCCGCCCGCATTCACACCACCACCACGAAGCCTCGTTACCCCTCCTACGCCGCCGCCACGGCTGCCAACCTCCCGGCCGCGCCTGCCAGCGCCGCCAAAACCCTCACCCCACCATCAACCGTTCCCCCACCTCGGAACGGCCCCTCCCCGCCCGCCTCCAGGGCAGCCACCCTTCCGGCCGCCACTCACGCCGCCGCTACCGTTCCCCCACCCCGGAACGGCCCCTCCACGACCGCCTCCAGGGCAACCACCCTTCCGGCCGCCAATCACGCTGCCGCCACCGTTCCCCCTCTCCGGAACGGCAAAGAACCGCCCCGCGTCTCCTTCGCAGGGGACCAACCACCACCAGCACGTACGCCCACCGCCGCCGCCATTTTACCGCACTCCACCCCAGCTCACCAGCGGCTTTTCTTAAAGTGTTCAAAGACGAATGTCCCTTTCCTCGTCGACACAGGGGCGGCGCTCTCCATTTTCCCGAACAATATTCTCCGGCGACAGGCGCGTTGTTACCGGCAACTCCTCTACGCCGCCAACGGTACCACCATCCCCTCGTCCGGGACGTACCGCTCATCCATCCACATGAGCGGGCTCGCGTACGAGTGGGAGTTTACCGTGGCGGACGTAGAGAAAGCAATCCTGGGGGCCGACTTCCTCGCTTATTTCGGCCTCCAGGTTGACGTCCGTAACGCGCGCCTGCTCGACCCCTCCACCCAGAAGCCAATCCCCGGATTCATCCACGCGGTCGATCGCCCCCCAACCCAATTCGAAGAACTCCTCCTCCAATACAAACCCCAGCGCCGCCCCTCAGCACATATCTCCCAAACTCAACACTACATTGAGACCTCAGGTCCCCCGATTTCGGCAAAACCCCGCCGCCTCCACCCCCTCCAACTGTCCCAAGCCCGGAGGCATTTCGATAAGCTCATAGCGGATGGTATTATCCGCCCCTCCAAATCCCCGTGGGCTTCACCGTTACATATTGTGCAGAAGCCCAACGGGGATATCCGCCCCTGCGGCGATTACCGCCGCCTTAACGCCAAGACCACACCAGACCTATACAACGTCCCCTACCTTCGGGACTTCTCCTCACACCTCCACAACACAACCATATTCTCGACCCTAGACATCTCCAGAGCCTTCCATCACATACATATCTACCCACCCGACGTACCTAAAACCGCCATCATAACACCTTTCGGCCTTTTCGAGTACATAAAAATGGGCTTCGGCCTCCGGAACGCGGCCCAGACGTGGCAGCGTTATATGGATAATATTCTGCGGGGACTACCATTCGTATTTTGCTTCCTGGATGACATCCTGATCGCCTCCCGGGACCCACACGAACATCTCACACACCTCAAGCAAGTCCTCGACATCTTCTCCGCCGAGGGCCTCACCATCAACTCTCAAAAATGCGTCCTCGCCCAGCCCTCCGTCCGCTGCCTCGGCCACCAAGTCTCATCCGACGGGATCAAGCCTCTCCCGGACAAAGTACACGCTCTCACAGATTTCCCCCAACCCCGCACCGTCTCAGAACTTCGCCGTTTCCTGGGTATGTTGAAATTTTATCGTAGACACATCAAACACGCAGCACAACACCAACAACCACTCATACACGCTATCCCACAAAAAACGATAACCGCCCCATTTCCTGGACCCCCGCCCTCACAACCGCCTTTCAAAATTGCAAAAAGGACCTAGTAGACGCCGCTCTATTAGCCCATCCCGATCCCCATGCTCCCCTCTCCATCACGACCGATGCGTCTGACTGGGCCATCGGGGCAGTACTCCACCAACACACCGGCGCCACCCCCCAACCCCTCGGTTTCTTCTCAAAAACTCTGTCCCCAACTCAAAAAAATTACTCCACTTTTGACAGAGAACTCCTCGCCATCCACGAAGCCATCAAGCACTTCCGTGACTTCGTGGAGGGCAGGCAGTTCTCTGTCATCACTGATCATAAGCCCCTCACACATGCCCTCCTCCAAAATCGTAAATCCGCCTCCCCCCGTCGCCTCCGGCAACTCGAATTTATCGGACAGTTTACGTCCGATATTCGTTATTTGCCGGGGGCCGACAACTGCGTAGCAGACGCACTCTCCCGCCCCACCCCCGCGCCGGTGGCGGAGTTACTGCCTTTCCCTTCCCCACAAACCCTAAAAACACACCAAACACCAACTTCCGACCCCGCACTCTCCAACCTCATCTCCGCCTCCAAATTGGAACAACTGTCTCCCCTCGGCCTCTGGTGCGACGTAACGGCCGATTCACCGCGCCCTTACGTCCCACCGGAGCTGAGGCGGCAGTTGTTCCTCCACTATCACTCCCTCCATCATCCCGGCATCCGGGCGAGCCGGGATCTGATCAAGACGCGGTACTTCTGGCCCCACATGAACACAGATATCCGTACCTGGGTTCTGGGGTGCCAGAAGTGCCAGCAATTTAAGGTCTCGGCTCACCCCCATGTACCTCCTCAACCCATTCCCGACTCCCTCCCGTGGGAACACGTCCATCTAGATCTGGTCGGCCCTCTTCCCCCCTCCGAGGGGAAGAGGTACTGCCTCACCATGATCGACCGTGCGACCAATTGGGTTGAGTGTATCCCACTCGCCCACATTACCGCGGACGCCGTCGCCGCGGCCTTCCTCAATCAGTGGATCAGCCGCTACGGCTGTCCGCGGACACTCACGGTCGATCAGGGGAGGCAGTTTGAATCAGCCCACTTTGCCGACCTGCTCCGTTCCCTCGGGATTCAAAAAATCCGCACCACTCCTTATCACCCCCAATCCAACGGGAAAATAGAGCGGTGGCACTCGGTCCTTAAGCAAGCCATCTCCACTTCAGCCACATCCCCCTCATGGACCAAAACCCTCCCCTACGTATTACTTAGCCTACGCACTTCCGCCCGTCCTTCAGACAACACAAGTCCCGCACAACACGCTTTCCGAGACCCTATTCGTTTACCGGCCGACATTTTCCCTCCACACAACACCCCGTCCATTAACAGGGAACCGCTCCACACCTCAACACCGACAAACGACACCACTTACCCCAAACGCTTTTACACTTCCACTCACATGTACTTGAAAGAGCCCGGCATGCATAAAACCTTTCAGCCCCTTTATGCCGGGCCCTTTCAAGTCATCCGCACAACACCGACCACCGCGACCCTGCTAATGGACGGGAAACCCCACACCGTACCTTTCGCCCGCTGCAAACCCGCCCCTGTTCTCCCTCAACCAACATCAGCCATCAGTCTCCCGCCGTCCGTTTGCCATGAACCATCGCTCCCAACCTCAACTGTCACCCCCGTCGCCGTTTCCGGATTTCGATTTGGATCCGGAAATGGCGGCCATACTCCGGGACGTTTTCGTCCCGGACCCGCTATCCCCCCTACCCCCTTCGCCCGGGCCGACAGCATCGCTTCTGTTTGTTCCGCCACGGATCTCCGGGTTACCTCCCCGGCCCCGGCGGTGGAAGTACCCCCAGTGGCGAATACTGCGCGAATTTCGCGCAGCACAAGCCACCGGGGTACACCCTCCCTACACCCCCATCGACCCTTTAATGTCCTCCATTCTTCGCGAGTTCCGCCTCGCGGAACTCATGCCCCCCCCACCCCCCGTTCAAATCAAAACCCCCCCTGTCACTCACAAACCCCCGCCTCCCGATCTTCAACCCCAAATTTCCGCCCCCCAATTTTCAATTTTCGACCCCCCAATTTCAAATTCTCCCCCACCAACACCCCAACCCACCAAACCCACAACACCCCCTCCCCCCCCACCGCCGCCGGGGGTATCCCCAATAGATTCCGCCGGGACAAAACGGCCCGGGCGGCGAAACGGACGGAGGGAGCGTCCCCGCATCCCCCGCGTCCCGGCGGCCAAGTCCTCCGCCCCGCTCTGAGCAATCACGGCGGGGCCTTGAGATTTCGGGACAGTGCATGTGTCTTATTAACCCACACGCACTGTACCGAATCTCACAGCCCCGCCGTGGCCGCCTCGCCGCAGCAGCCAACACACAAACCCACCCACACACTTCGCAACACTACACCTACATCAATACACCACACGCACTACACCTCACCACACACTATCCACACCCAGGGAACGGCGGACTTCAACACCCCGTTCCAATCTGTCAACCCCACCCAAATTTGTACATACCAAACTTGTAAATACCAACTTTGTAAATACCAACCTTGTAAATACCAACCTGGTAAATACCAACCTTGTAAATACCAACCTTGTACATACCAACCTTGTAAATATTAGTCTACTATCTCATCATCATCATTGTAATCATGTCAGCTCACCTACACCACTACTGTACTTATCTTACTTATATCTCATATCACTTATCCTACTTACTATGTTACTACTACCTATGCTTACTATACCATGTTACTCCTATGTTACTCCTACTTACCACTTACTACCTATGCTTACTATATTACTGCCTCCTAGAATTAAGTCAGACCTATCACGTTTCTGCCTTCATCACCCCGATTGTTTGCATCAGCCCTCAGCTTCTGTCACCTTGCGCCTTCAGCTCCACCTTTGTTTGCCGTTGCCCTCAGCCTCTGTCTCCTTGCGCCTTCAGCTCCCCTTTTGTTTGCCGCAGCCCTCAGCCTCTGTCACCTTGCGCCTTCAGCTTCTCAAACATTGGTTCGAACTGGGGGGACCTCTGTCGTGAGTCCCTCCCGGGAACACTCCACCAGCAACTTTTAAGCTCTCACCAATATCCTTATGTAAAACTTACTTTCCGCTAATAAACATCTGAGTGGGGAGACAGGCAACAGAATCCAGGGGACACAACCTGGAGCCCCACTACCAACTCCCAACAGGGAGTTGGAGGGAGAGGTCTCCAAGTCCTATATAACCCTGGATCCTGGAGCTTTAGCTTCATTCGACACTTCCTCTAACCAGCTCTCTCTTCTCTCTCTTACCTTATCCCTCTCAGATGATCGGTTGACTACAGCCGCCTGAGAATTTACCTCCTCTCCTCCTTGTCTAGATGATCGGTTGACTACAGCCGCCTAGACAAGCACCTCTCCTTACCTAGATGACCGGTTGATTACAGCCGCCTAGGTAAATTCACTCACCCACCTCTACTTCCTCCCAAAGTCGTAGATGATCGGTGGACTACCGCCGCCTGCGACTTTTCCTCCTTTCACGCCACCACGATGAAAACTCTAAATTCATCACAGTTATTATACAAATTGATGGTGATTTCAGACCATTTCCCAGGTTTTTGACTCATAAAAAAATGCATTTTTGGAGCCGAACCTTCGTTACAACCTCAATTCTACACTCTTTGGTCAAAATCGACTTCATACTCGGTCTTCTCGCCCTAAAAAATATGGAAAAGACACCTCAAAAACTCATATGCTAAAACACCAAAAACAGAGATAATTTGAAGAATCTGATGCTCTACAACTTAGTCATATGACATTTTTCATTTGGAATAACCGTTTTGGAATCGACCATGAAAAAAGATTTTAACCCCCCCCTCAAAATTTGCTGGTTTACGTTTCAAGGTGTGACAGTAGGTATATGGGAATCCCGTCCATCTTGGATGCGGGCTCTTCCCGATCTTTTTGACAGGCGGCTGAAAGGGCGGTCGATTCGCGAAAACGAATCGTGAACTCCTCGAGGCACTGCGTTATAATCAAACCAGTGTATCCGGGGGCAGCTGTCACACTGCCTCCCTACCTTTTTAGAGAATGGAGAGGGGGAAACTACGCTGTATGGGCGGCGAAGTTAAACCCCTCATCCATTACAAAGGGGCGTAGAATATGAATATAGAATTTAAAAAATTCCGTTCCGCGGCTTTTTCCTTAGTTCCCTTGAACCAAAATTCACTAAATTTGGTGTATGGGTCCATTGGGCTATTGGGCTCTAGCTGGTCCTCGAAGCTCTAAGGGTTGCCACTCAACTCTAAGGGGTGAAAAATAGGGGTTGAAATGTCTGGCATATCCCTCTTTTTTATTTATTTTATTTTATTTTATAGTACGGCCAACAATAGCTGAACGAAGGAGTTGTAAACTCAGGAAAAAATAAATGAATAATTAAATTTTAAGATAAAATCGACCAAACTTCACTGGCATTGGTGAGCTGAAAAGTGGCGCCTGAGGGAAGACGATGGATCGGCAAAGAAGTCGAATGACGAATTCTGGAGGAAGGCATTGGCTACACGTGGCATCCAGTAGAGGGGGCGGTGGAGCTTGCTTTGCATGGGCGGCAAAGGAGACGTGGACGAGTGGTGTGTGGCGGGTAATGTAGCCTGGCATGTTGAAATTAATCCTGGCAAGCAGAGCAGGGCAGTCCAGCACGCCATTCGACAGCTTGTGGTACAACTCCACGTCTGCCAGCAGTCCGCGGTCCTCCAGACAGGGGAGGCCATTTTCCGTTGACAGCCGCTCATAATCCACACAATCCGCCGGTATCCTCAACTTAAAGGTAACGTAACGAAGGAGTTTACGGTGGGCCCTCACCAGCCTGTCATTGTGCACCCCATAGAATCCCCCCCCCCACCCCACCATTCTACACCATCACCTCCTTACTTCTTCATCTTACCACTCAAAATGTTTTCTTTCCCATTCAAGGTGCGTAGATTCCAAAAACGCTGCAAAGTCCTTGTCACATGGGTTTATTATTCTATTGGACGTACGTACAGAATTGTTGGCTGTTCATTTATTGTTTCTTTCATGTGAAATAATTTAAATATATATTTCTGATTGTTTCCACCAATTTTGGACCCAAAACACGAATTAGGTACGCCTTTTTTTTCTCAAATTATCTTTGATCACTGGTGGTGCCATTTAATTGTCTTGATTCACCTGTTGACACCTTTTCCAGTGTTATTCTACAAATTGATGGTGATTTCAGACAATTTCCCAGGTTGTTGACTCATAAAAAATCGATTTTGAGAGCAGAACATTGGTAGAACCTCAATTTTCCAATCTTCGGTCAAAATTGACTTCATATTCGGTCTTCTTGTCCCAAAAAAACATGGAAAACGATACCTCAAACGCTCATGTTACTAAAGCACAAAAAGTACCTATTTTTATACACATTTTCACTCATAACACCCCTGGGTGTATTCCATCGGGCTGCAAAGTTTGGTAACACAACTAGGGCCCAAGTGGAGCGTGTGTGCGAAAGAACGATTTTTTTAGACCGAAAATGAAGCCTGTACACGTGATACGGCGGACGACGTACGGCGCACGGACATTGCATTTTTGGAATCTACGCACCTTGAAACGGAAAAGAAAAAATTTTGAGGGGGTGTTATAAAAATTTTTGCTGAGCGAATACATAGGTGTTTATTCACAGAATAATAAACCAAAATGCAATGTCCATCCACCGTACGCCGTCCGCCGTATCACGCATACCAGCTTCATTTTCGGTCTAAAAACTTCGTTCTTTCGCACACAAGCTCCATTTGTGCCCTAGTTGTGTCCCGAAAATTTGCAGCCAGATCGGAATATACCCAGGGGTGTTATGAGTGAAAATGTGTGTAAAAATAGGTAGGTACTTTTTGTGCTTCAGTAACATGAGCATCTGAGGTATCGTTTTCCATGTTTTTGGGGACGAGAAAACTGAATATGAAGTCGATTTTGACCAAAGAGTGGGAAATTGAGGTTCTCCAAATGTTCAGCTCCCAAAATTGATTTTTGATGAGTCAAAAACCTGGAAAATCGTCTGAAATCACCATAAATTTGTAGAATTACACTAAAAAAAGTGTCAACACGTGGATCAAGACGATTAAATGGCACTACCAATGATCAAAGGTAATTTGAAAAAAAATGGGGAGCACAAGAGTCTAGTTTGTGTTTTGTGGGCCAAAATTGGTGGAAACCATCAGAAATGGCTATTTCAATTATTTCACATGAATGAAACAATAAATGAACAGCCAACTTTTCTGTGCGTATGTCCAATAGAATAATAAACCCATGTGACAAGGACTTTGCAGCGGTTTTGGAATCTAGGCACCTTGCAAGTAAAAGAAAAAAATTTCGATGGGGATTTATAATACATTTTTGCTGAGCGAATCACAGAATAATATAAGCCAATAGGTTTTTTTGGTGTTTTAGTAACGTATGAGCTTGTGAGGTACATCTTTTTCCATGTTTTTTAGGGCGAGAAGACCGAATATGTAGTCGACTTTGACCAATGAGTGGAAAACTGAGGTTGCTACGAAGTTTCAGCCTTGAATTTATGTTTTGGTCTATAATCGTCGTTGTTCGGCACATAGTTTGGGTCCAAATTTTGAAACACATTTGGGTCCTAGTTGCGCTCCGAACCTCGGCCGCCCGACCGGAATATCCGAGGGGTGGTAAAGGGAACAAATTGGGAGTAAAAATGTGTGAGGGGGGGTTCAGATGGTTTTTTGAGGTTTTAGCGAATATTAGCTTGTGAGTTGTGAGATATAGTTTTCCATCTTTTAGGCGAGAAGACCGAATATGAAGCTGATTTTGACCAGAGTGAAGAATTGAAGTTGTAACGAAGGTTCAGCTCCCAAAATTAACTTTTTATGAGTCAAAACCTGGGAAGTTTCTGAAATCACCATAAATTTGTATAATAACACTATAAGTAGTATCAACAGGTGGATCAAAACAATTAAATGGCACTACCATTGATCAGATAATTTGTAAACAAAAATAGGAGCCCAATTCCTGTTTTTGGGGGCCAAAATTGTTGGAAATCACTAAAAATAGCTATTTCAATTATTGCACATGAATGAAAGAATAAATTAACAGCCGACATTTCTGTAGGTATGTCCAGTAGAATAATAAACCCATGTGACAAGGACTTCGTAGCGATTTTAAAACTTAATTGATCTCTGATTTAATTAAGGGACTGCTTCTGACATATTCCATTTGAAATGGACTGTCGAGATGTCTTCATAATACGTCCACTATAAGTGACGAACATTCGTTATTCTGACTAATGTAAAACAGGCCAATAACGATTTAATTATTATATATATATAATATATAATATATAATATATATATAATAATTAAATCGTTATTGGACTGGATAATATTATTATCCAGTTCAACACATGCATTTGTCATAGTTTGGTGGTAACTGACATACTCTGATTGTTACGGTTGCGGTTCTTTTTCTTGCCCATAGCTGCTGCCTGAGATCTACGACGAGGTCAGTGAACGAGACTCGCGCGAGACGGACGCACTGTGGAGGAGAAGAACGCGGACTCGTAACGTGGGGTTGAGGATGAGGAACCCCGGGGCTGCCGGCTATTTCTAATCGGTCTCCAACCACGCGACTGATACTCTGATAGCAATAACGTTGACGGAGCGAGCCAAGTGATAACAGCTGGCCGTTATCTGTGGAAGCTGCTCAGGTGTTTGGAGCTGTGACGTCACGCGTGAGTCGGACGAGAAACAGCTGTTCGTCTCCAACAGCCGCGCTCCCGCCAACTTGGAAAACCTGGTGGATCATTAACGACACCAATAGGCGGCAAGCAGTGGTACCAACCCTACTGGTTTTCGACTGGGCAAACGGGGTTTTTGGATCGGATCATTCGGGAACCAGTAGGTAGGTAGCTGAAATTTACAGATTTTCAGGGGTTTAATTCCGTTACTGATTTCGAAAGGAAAGTTAGAATATGTTCAAAATTGGTTCAACGAACTTTTTTTTTTCGTGGAAAAGGTTTCTTTCCTACAAATTTGTTTCATTCCGCTCGCATTTGATCAAGTTGAAGAGGGGCGAGGACACGAGGACCCTGATGTTTCCAGGTGATAGGGCCTTTTTCCGTTTCCCACTCCATTCCTCCAGTTTGCCGATTTCCTCTCGAGCTAACAGGTAGAGGGAAGTGGGGGACATTCGATCATTGGCCCTGCAGCCTATATTTTTTCGGGATATATTTAACTGCACGGCAAAAAAAGGTATTTTCCCTTCTGCGAATCTCCATCTAAAAAGATTATCTTCACTTCAGAAAAAGTAAAACTCCCAGCATAAAGTAAACGTCAATATTGACTCCAATCACGGCTAAATAGGTGATCAATACCAGTGTATTATTCAATCACACATCAGAAAAGGGGTTGACACAGCAAAAAAGGGGTTTGCACAGCAAAAAAGGGGTTTTGCACAGCTATTTCAAGTTGTTCTCACATTTCTACTGTGAGAATCCTTCTTCTGCCGTTATAATAAATTTCTGGAAGGGCAATAACAAATTTGAACGTTGAATCACCTTATTAGACGGGCGTCTCCCAAATTAGCCGTGCGACTCCCAAATTAGCCGTGCGATTCCCTTTTTTGATGTGCGAAGTATTTTTTGGACGTGTGTTTGAATTAAAAGCTGTTATGCCCGCCTTTTATGTAGGGAGTAACCTCTATTTTGCCGGGCCGATAAATCACACCCATATTTTTCAGTGCTGGCGCGAATCGCCCCAATTTACCGTTTCTAGATGCTACCACAACTGTCGGGAGACAATGAAGACCCTTCCAAACTCGAGGGGGCAGGCATCAGTTTGAATTAAAGTGGCGAAAAGAAACACGGTACGCGAAATCACATTTTTGTATTTGACAACTACAATATAAACTTTTTTGGAATCTAAGCACCTTACAACATAAAAGAAAAAATGTTGAGGGGGTGTCCCAGAATAATAAACCAAAACGCAAATAAGGTCCTTGTCACATGGGTTTATTATTCTATTGGACATACCTACCTACAGAAAAGTTGGCTGATCATTTTATGTGCAATAATTTTGCAAATGTTTCTCAAAAACGCGAATTGGGCTGCTCTTTTTTTCACAAATTTTGTCTTTTTTCATCGATAGTGCCATTTAGTTGTCTTCATTCACCTGTTGATACTACTTCGCGTTATTATACAAATCAATGATGATTTCAGAAATTTCCCAGGTTTTTGAATCATAAAAATGAATTTTAGGAGCTGGACCTTCGCTACTACTTCAGTTGTTCAGTCTTTGGTCAAAACCAACTTCATATTCGGTCTGCTCGCCCCAAAAACATGGAAAACTATCATTTCATCGAATTTCATTGTGTGCCTTATGTGGTAAGCCATCATTCAATGTGGAATAAACACAAAATAAATTTGACGGTTTCCGTTTCAAGATATGTAGAATCCGAAAATACAATAAAAAAATTTCTGTCCGTCCGCCGAACGCCATACTGAGCACATTTCTTAGTTAACATGAGCCAAAATTGACGAAATTCGGTTTATAGGTCCGATTTGGGGTCTAGTTGGTCCTCGAAGGTCTGCCTTAATGTACGTCACCCCTAAGGGGTGAAAAATAGGGGATGAGATCTCCAGAACGCCGTTATCTCGATTTTTTTTACGGTTTTAAATAGTTCTCGAACTTGGGAGTTTTTAAAGATCACCCGGAGCATTGTACGTCCAGCCGTTCGTTCACAGTAAGGCCCAGAAATTTGCACCGACAGGCTTTTTCAACAGCAGGGTGAATGAAATTGTATACGTTTAGCCCAAATAGCATCACTAGGGACGTGCTAACAATCGGGAATTGGCCGGAGATAATCATTGCTAGGGAGCACCTGATATATTCACGGGGTATGAAGTCGAGGTGGTTGTTCTGTGATACCTACTATTTCATTTGAAAAACGCTGCAAAGTCCTTGTCACATGGGTTTATTATTCTATTGAACATACCTACAGAAATGTTGGCTGTTAATTTATTGTTTCTTTCATGCGCAATAATCGAAATAGCTATTTCTGATGATTTCCATTAATTTTGGCCCCTAAAACACAAATTAGGTACGCTCCTTTTTTTTGGTTTATTATTCTGTGAATAATACACCTATGTATTCGCTCAGCAAAAAAATTTTATAACACCCCCTCAAAATTTTTTCTTTTCCGTTTCAAGGTGTGTAGATTCCAAAAATGCAATGTCCGTCCGCCGTACGCCGTACGTTATCAATTATTTTACATGAAAGAAACAATAAATAATCAGCCAGCATTTCTGTAGACCAATAAAATAATAGAATAATAAACCCATGTGACAAGGACTTTGCAGCGTTTTTACACACATTTTCACTCATAACACCCCTGGGTATATTCCGATCGGGCTGAAAAGTTTCGGGACACAACTAGGGCCCAAATGGAGCATGTGTGCGAAAGAACGAATTTTTTAGACCGAAAATGAAGCCGGTACACGTGATACCGCGTACGGCGGACGGACATTGCATTTTGGTTAATTATTCTGTGAATAATACACCTATGTATTCGCTCAGCGAAAAATTCACACCCCCTCAAACTTTTTTCTTTTCCGTTTCAAGGTGCGTAGATTCCAAAAACGCTGCAAAGTCCTTGTCACATGGGTTTATTATTCTATTGGACTTACCTACAGAAATGCTGGCTGTTCATTAATTGTTGCTTTCATGTAAAATAATTGAAACAGGTATTTCTGGTTCCCAAATTTTGGCTCCCAAAACTTGAATTAGGTACGCTCCTTTTTTTTTTTTTTTTCAAATTATCTTTAATCGTCTTGATCCACGTGTTGACACTTTTCCTAGTGAAATTCTACAAATTGATGGTGATTTCAGACGATTTCGTAGGTTTTTGACTCATAAAAACATCAAATTTGGGAGCTGAACCTCTGGTACAACCTCAATTTTCCACTCCTTGGTCAAAATCGACTTCATGTTCGGTTTTCTCGTCCCCAAAAACATGGAAAACGATACCTCATAAGCTCATTTTACTAACATGTTACTAAACCACAAAAACGCTGCAAAGTCCTTGTCAGATGGGTTTATTATTCTATTGGATATACCTACAGAAATGTTGGCTGTTCACTTATTGTTTCCTTCATGCCTAATAATCAAAATAGCTATTTCTGATAGTTTCCATTAATTTTGGCCCCTAAAACACAAATTAGGTAGGTACCTACAACTATCTTTGATCATTGGCAGTGCCATTTAATCGTCTTGATCCACGTGTTGACACTTATTCCAGTGCTATTATACAAACTGATGGTGATTTCAGACGATTTCCCAGGTTTTTGTTTCATAAAAAATCAATTTTGGGAGCTGGACATTTGGTAGAACTCAATTTTCCACTCTTTGGTCAAAATCCTGGTCAAAAGTCCCCAAAAACATGGAAAAGATATCTCAGAAGCTCATGTTACCAATATGTTGCTCAAACGCAAAAAGTACCTATTTTTACACACATTTTCACTCATAACTCCCCTGGGTATATTCCGATCGGGCTGAAAAGTTTCGGGACACAACTAGGGCCCAAATGGAGCATGTGTGCGAAAGAATGACTTTTGGTTTATTATTCTGTGAATAATACACCTATGTATTCGCTCAGCAAAAAATTTTTAAAACACCCCCTCAAACTTTTTTCTTTTCCGTTTCAAGGTGATTAGATTCCAAAAACGCTGCAAATCCCTGCACAACGGTTTATTATTTTGTACAGAATACCCTTCTGTTACAGATCACAGCTCTCTGTATAGATACCCGTCTATATACATATTTTGTGGATCGCAGATCCTCCGTAGGTTAGTACCTAACCCCGTACTCGTGACTAGGTGCCTACCTAAACCACGAATTAAATCTTGCTAAAATAATTCTGTCGATGACAAACATTACCTAAAATGGCAAAAAGAAACGCAAATAATGAAGTTCTGAAGGGGAATTGTTGATGAGGAGTGAAAAAAGTTGCAAACGTACCTTCCAACAAACTCCAGCCCCTTCTACGTAGATGGTATAATGAACCGTTGTGTAATAATTTACCGTTGAGTAATGATTTACCATTGTGTAATAATAATTTACCCATCAATAATAATTATGTACTTCAACGTTTGTTCAAGTTTCACTACCTATCAAAAAACTCCAAAAGAGCCATCATTTTGGTTTATTATTCTCTGAATAATACACCTATGTAATCGCTCAGCAAAAAATTTTTATAACACCCCCTCAAACTTTTTTCTTTTCCGTTTCAAGGTCCGTAGATTCAAAAAATGCAATGTCCGTCCGCCGTCCGCCGTACGCCGTCCGCCGTATCACGTGTACAGGCTTCATTTTCGGTCTAAAAAAGTCGTTCTTTCGCACACATGCTCCATTTGGGCCCTAGTTGTGTCCCGAAACTTTTCAGCCCGATCGGAATATTCCCAGGGGTGTTGTGAGTGAAAATGTGTGTAAAAATAGGTACTTTTTGCGTTTTAGCAACATGTTGGTAACATGAGCTTTTGAGGTATCGTTTTCCATGTTTTTGGGGACGAGAAGATCGAATATGAGGTCGATTTTGGCCAAGGAGTGGAAAATTGAGGTTGTACCAGATGTTCAGCTCCCAAAATTGATTTTTTATGAGTCAAATACCTGCGAAATCACCATCAGTTTGTATAATAACACTGGAAAATGTGTCAACACGTGGATCAAGACGATTAAATGGCACTACCAATGATCAAAGTTAATTTGAAAAAAAAAAAAAATCGTACCTACCTACCTAATTTGTGTTTTGGGGGCCAAAATTGTTGGAAACCATCAGAAATAGCTATTTCAATTATTTCACATGAAACAAACAATAAATGTACAGCCAAAATTTCTGTAGAATAATAAACCCCATGTGACAAGGACTTTGCAGCGTTTTTCAAATGAAATAATATCACAGAACAACCAACTCGACTTCATACTCCGTCAATATAATCAGGTGGCCCCTAGTAATGATTTTATCTCGGGCCGATTGCCGATTGTTAGCGCGTCCCTGGTGACGAGATTTGGGCTAAATCTATACAATTTCATTCACCCTGCTGTCGAAAATGCCTGTCGGTGCAAACTTCGGGGCCTTACTATGGACGAACGGCTGGACGTACGATGCTCCGGGTGGTCTTAAAACACTCGTAAGTTCATAAGTTCATGAACTATTTAAAACGGTAAAAAGATTCACGTAAAAAAAGGTATAAGTAGGCGTTCTGAAAATGTCAAACCCTATTTTGAACCCCTTAGAGATGACTGACAGTAACGTCGAGCTTCGAGGACCAACTAGACCCCAAAAGGAACCTATAACCTGAATTTCATCAATTTTGTTTCATGGTAACTAGGAAAAGTGCGCACGGCGCACGGCGTACGGCGGACAGACAGAAATATTTTTATTGCATTATCGGATTCTACATACCTTGAAACGTAAACCATCAAATTTTGTGGGGGGTTAGAATTTTTTTTCCATGCTCGATTCCAATGGTTCATTATTTAAAATAATAAACCAAAAAAGAATGAAAACAGTTAATAACTAATAACTAATTGGCAAAAAAGGGAGATGGTATTACACTGAAAACATTAATTTTTTTCCGAATTTATATAAGCGAAAATCTCATTGAAAACATTTATTTTTTCATTTTTTGAATTTATGAGTGGATATTATATTTATAGATTATTCCATTAGGTATATTGCATACGTCCTTCCTGCTTCCTGTTATTTTTTCAATTGTATTCCGTGTGATTTGAGAGCATTTTCGAATTTTGATCACATTTGTTTGTTGTTGTCTTTGGTTTCTGTTTCAGGGAAACGTGGATCTCCATGTCCACTGCTAGTACTCAAACTTAATGGCTTCAGAAAATTTGAGTGCCAGTACTGGTGGTGAAGGGTGCGGTAGATGGAGAAGTGAAGGATTGACACTCTCTGTTGCATGTACGTTGAGGGGCGGCCGTAACACCCCAGTTACACCTACCGAGTGCTGGGCCGAGACAGTGCATTCGGCCGAGTAACGGGCGAGTGATTTTGGGCGAGTCAGTGAACAGAACAGTGTGCAATCTTCTCGGCCGAGAAGGGGCCTCCCACCACTCATCCACTCGCTCGGTTGCTACTCGCCCTCCCACTCGGCTTGTAATCAATCAGGTTTGGCGGGCTAGCGCGCATTTTTGTTTATTATTCCGTGAACAATACACCTATTATTCGCTCAGCAAAAACTATAATAACACTCCCTCAAAATTTGTCAAGGTGCTTAGATTCCAAAATGCAGTGTCCGTCCGCCATATCATCAACATATCTACTTCATTTTCTGTATGAAAAATTCGTTCATTCGCACACATGCTCCATTTGGGCCCTAGTTGTGCTCAGATGCTCGGCCGCCCGATCAGAATACACCCAGGGGTGTTAGGGGGGGGAAAATGTGTGTAAAAATAGGTATCGTTATACATGTTTTTTAGGGTGAGAAGACCGAATATGAAGTTGATTTGGGCCAAAGAGTGAAGAATTGAGGTTGTAACGAAGGTTCAGCACCCAATATTAATTTTTTATGTGTCAAAATTCTATGTAATTGCCTGAAATCACCATAAACTTAAATAATAATACTAAAAGTAGTGTTAACAGGTGAATCAACGCAATTAAATGGCACTATCTATGACAAAAGTTAATTTGTAAAAATAAAAACAAAAAAAGCCTAATTTGTGTTCTTGGGAAACAATAAATGAACAGCCAACAGACCAGTAGAATAATAAACCCATGTGACCAGGATTAGGCAGCGTTTTGGTTTATTATTCCGTGAATAATACACCTATGTAATAGCTCAGCAAACAATTTTTATAACACCCTCTAAAAATTTTTTCTTTTACGTTTCAAGGTGCATAGATTCCAAAAAAGCAATATCCGTCCGCCGTCCGCCGTATCACGTGTACAGGCTTCATTTTAGGTCCAAAAAATTCGTTCTTTCGCACACATGCTCCATTTGGGCCGTAGTTGTATCCGGACTCTTTGCAGCCCGATCGGAATATATCCAGGGGTGTTATGAGTGAAAATGTGCTTAAAAATAGGTACTTTTTGTGTTTTAGTAACATGTTAGTAACATGAGCTTTTGAGGTATCGTTTTCCATGTTTATGGGGACGAGAAGACCGAATATGAAGTCGATTTTGACCAAAGAGTGGAAAATTGAGGTTCTACCAGATGTTCAGCTCTCAAAATTGATTTTTTATGAGTCAAAAACCTGGGAAATCGTCTGAAATCACCATCAATTTGTATAATAATACTAGAAAAATATACAACACGTGGATCAAGACGGTTAAATGGCACTACCAATGATCAAAGATAATTTGGAAAAAAAGAGCGTACCTTATTCGTGTTTTGGGGGCCAAAATTGGTGGAAACCATCAGAAATAGTATTTCAATTATTTCACATGAATGAAACAATAAATAAACAGCCAGCATTTCTGTAAGTACGTCCAATAGAATAATAAACCCATGTGACAAGGACTTTGCAGCGTTTTTCTCTTTTTACATCGCTGTGCCATGTTGATGCGGAACACTACACAACGCAACCGTCTCGTCTCTGCCCACCTGAAATGTAATCACCCACTCGCCCCATCGAAGTAGCTCGGCCGAGTACTCCACCGACTACTAAGCCGAGCTACTCGGTAGGCCTTAACGGATTCCTGACTGACGAGCGACGAAGAGACGTGTACTTCCTTTATCGCTCCGTCGATCGGTTAGTGGGCGCCATTGAGGCAGTGGACGTCTCTCCATCATCCTCAGTAGCACGTCCGTAAAGGGTGCTCTGTAGATGGTTACGTACCCTTTACGGACGATGACGGAGAGACGTGCACTGCCTCGACGTCTCCGTTAACCGGTTGACGGGGAGGTGAAGGTAGTACACGTCTCCATTGCTCGTTCATAAAGGGCCCGTATGTTTCTATGGGGGCATCCTCAACGGAAAGGCAATGGAGGGTTCCGCTTCCTTAGCCTGTCCGTTAACCATCCGCCATGATTCCCTGCAATCACGGATCATTGAAGGAAGGGCACGGAAGCACTGAGGATAGTGAAGGGTAGGCTACAGAAAATCCACGGAAGAATCAACGGTAAGTCACTGAAGGTGTGAATGAAGTGGACGGAGAGTCAAGGGTGGGCTAGAGAAAACCTACGGAGAGTCCACGGATATTCGCGGGAAAATCATGGATGGGCTACGGGGAGGCGATGGAGTGTTACGGGTTAGTCAAGGGTGGGGCTATGACGACCCGTACAAAGTCACGGTACAACCACGGACGTGTGACGGAACGTTGAAGGATTAACATGGAAATCACTACACTTTTACGGGGATTTTCGGGGTACTCCCGTGAAAATGACCATCCCTTGATTTTGCCGAAATAGTACACCACGGAAACAACGAGTGTTTCCGTTGACGATCCTTCAACAAGACGTTACGGAATGTAGAGAGTGACCGCATAATATTAACGGATGCACCACTTCTGACGGTGATTCCGTGAACTATCATATAGTGCCAATCTACGGGGGCGCTTCCGTTGTTTTTTACGGAAACCCCACTTTTGGTTTATTATTCTGCGAATAATACACCTATGTATTCGCTCAGGAAAAAATTTTTATTACACCCCCTCAAACTTTTTTTCTTTTTCGTTTCAAGGTGCGTAGATTCCAAAAACGCTGCAAAGTCCTTGTCACATGGGTTTATCATTCTATTGGACATACCTACAGAAACGTTGGCTGTTCATTAATTGTTTCTTTCATGCGTAATAATCGAAATAGCTACTTCTGATAGTTTCCATTAATTTTGGCCCCCAAAACACAAATTAGGTACGCTCTTTTTTTTTTTTTTTTAACTATCTTTGATCATTGGTAGTGCCATTTAATCGTCCTGAACCACGTCTTGACACTTTTTCCAGTGTTATTATACAAACTGATGGTGATTTCAGACGATTTCCCAGGTTTTTCGCTCATAAAAAATCAATTCTGGGAGCTGAACATTTGGTAGAACTCAATTTCCCACTCTTTGGTCAAAATCGACTTCATATTCGGTCTTCTCGTCCCCAAAAACATAGAAAACGATATCTCAGAAGCTCATGTTACCAATATGTTGCTAAAACGTAAAAAGTACCTATTTTTACACACATTTTCACTCATAACACCCCTGGGTATATTCCGATCGGGCTGAAAAGTTTCGGGACACAACTAGGGCCCAAATGGAGCATGTGTGCGAAAGAACGATTTTTTTAGACCGAAAATGAAGCCTGTACACGTGATACGGCGGACGGCGGACGGCGTACGGTGGACGGCGTACGGCGGACGGACATTGCATTTTTGGAATCTATGCTCCTTGAAACGTAAAAGAAAAAAGTTTGAGGGGGTGTTATAAAAATTTTTTAGTGAGCGAATACATAGGTGTATTATTCACAGAATAATAAACCAAAATGCAATGTCCGTCCGCCGTCCGCCCTATCACGTGTACCGGCTTCATTTTTGGTCTAAAAAATTCGTTCTTTCGCACACATGCTCCATTTGGGCTCTAGTTGTGTCCCGAAACTTTGGAGCCCGATCGGAATATACCCAGGGGTGTTATGAGTGAAAATGTGTGTAAAAATAGGTACATTTTCTGTTTCAGTAACATGTTAGTAACATGAGCTTTTGAGGAATCTTTTCCATGTTTTTGGGGACGAGAAGACCGAATATGAAGTCGATTTTAACCAAAAAGTGGAAAATTGAGGTTCTACCAAATGTTCAGCTCCCAAAATTGATTTTTTATCAGTCAAAAACCTTGGAAATCGTCTGAAATCACCATTAATTTGTATAATAACACTATAAAAAATATGAACACGTGGATCAAGACGATTAAATGGTACGCACTACCAATGATCGAAGATAATTTGAAAAAAAAAGAAAAGAAAAGGAGCGTAACTAATTCCTGTTTTGGGGGCCTGAATTGGTTGAAACCATCAGAAATAGCTATTTCAGTTATTTTACATGAAAGAAACAATAAATGAACAGCCAACATTTCTGCAGGTATGTCCAATAGAATAATAAACCCATGTGACAAGGACTTTGCAGCGTTTTTGGTTTATTATTCTGTGAATAATACACCCATGTAATCGCTCAGCAAAAAAATGTTATAACACCCCCTCAAAATTCTTTCTTTTACGTTTCAAGGTGCGTAGATTCCAAAAAACGCTGCAAAGTCCTTGTCACATGGGTTTATTATTCTACAGAAATGTTGGCTGTTCATTTATTGTTTCTTTCATATAAAATAATTGAAATAGCTATCTCTGGTGGTTTCCACCAATTGTGGCCCCCAAAACACGAATAAGGTAAGCTCCTCTTTTTTTTTTTTTTTTTTTTTTTAGATAAATTATCTTCGATCATTGATAGTACCATTTAATCGTCTTGATCCACCTGTTGACACCTTTTCCAGTGCTATTATCCAAACTGATGGTGATTTCAGACGATTTCCCAGGTTTTTGACTCATAAAAAATCAAGTTCGGGAGCTGAACATCTGGTAGAACCTCAATTTTCTATTCTTTGGTCAAAATCGACTTCATATTCGGTCTTCTCGTGCCAAAAAACATGAAAAACGACACCTTAAAAGCTCATGTTACCAACATGTTGCTAAAACGCAAAAAGTACCTATTTTTACACACATTTTCACTCATAACACCCCTGGATATATTCCGATCGGGCTCAAAAGTTTCGGGACACAACTAGGGCCCAAATGGAGCATGTGTGCGAAAGAATGATTTTTTTAGACCGAACATGAAGCCTGTACACGTGATACGGCGGACGGCGGACGGTGGTCGGCGGACGGCGGACGGACATTTCATTTTTGGAATCTACGCACCTTGAAACGGAAAAGAAAAATTTTGAGGGGGTGTTATAAAAATTTTTTGCAGAGCGAATACATAGGTGTATTATTCACAGAATAATAAACCAAAATGCAATGTCCGTCCGACGCCCCCCGTACGCCGTCCGCCGTATCACGTGTACAGGCTTCATTTTCGGTCTAAAAAAGTCGTTCTTTCGCACACATGCTCCATTTGGGCCCTAGTTGTGTCCCGAAACATATCAGCCCGATCGGAATACACCCAGGGGCGTTATGAGTGAAAATGTGTATAATCGTCTGAAATCACCATCAATTTGTAGAATAGCGCTAGGAAAAGTTTCAACACGTGGATCAAGATGATTAAATGGCACTACCAATGATCAAAGATAATTTGAAAAAAAAGGAGCGTACCTAATTAAAGTTTTAGGGGCCAAAATTGGTGGAAACCACCAGAAATAGCCATTTCAATTATTTTACATGAAAGCAGTAATAAATGAACAGCCAACATTTCTGTAGTTATGTCCAATAGAATAATAAACCCATGTGACAAGGACTTTGCAGCGTTTTTTCGTTTCCGTTCCAAGGTGCGTAGATTCCAAAAATACAATGTCCGTCCGCCGTCCGCCGTATCACGTCTACAGGCTTCATTTTCGGTCTAAAAAAGTCGTTCTTTCGCACACATGCTCCATTTGGGCCCTAGTTGTGTCCCGAAACTTTTCAGCCCGATCGGAATACACCCAGGGGTGCTATGAGTGAAAATGTGTGTAAAAATAGGTACTTTTTGCGTTTTAGCAACATGTTAGTAGCATGAGCTTCTGAGATATCGTTTTCCATGTTTTTGGGGACGGGAAAACCGAATATGAAGTCGATTTTGAACGAAGAGTGGAAAATTGAGTTCTACCAAATGTTCAACTCTCAAAATTGATTTTTTATGAGTGAAAAACCTGGGAAATCGTCTGAAATCACCATCAGTTTGTATAATAACACTGGAAAATGTGTCAACACGTGGATCAAGACGATTAAATGGCACTACGAATGATCATAGATAGTTATTTAAAAAAAAAAGGAAGCGTATCGAATTAGTGTTTTAGGGGCCAAAATTAATGGAAACCATCAGAAATAGGTATTTCGATTATTACGCATAAAAGAAACAATAAATGAACAGCCAACATTTCTGAAGGTATGTCCAGGAGAATAATAAACCCATGTGACAAGGACTTTGCAGCGTTTTTGGAATCTACGCACCTTGAAACGGAAAAGAAAAAAGTTTGAGGGGGTGTTATAAAAATTTTTTGCTGAGCGAATACATAGGTGTACTATTCACAGAATAGTAAACCAAAATGATGGCTCTTTTGGAGTCTGTTGATAGGTAGTGAAACTCGAACAAACGTTGAAGTATTATTGATGGGTAAATTATTACAGAATGGTAAATTATTACACAACGGTTCATAATACCATCTACGTAGAAGGGGCTGGAGTTTGTTGGTAGGTATACGTATGCAACTTTGTTCACTCTACATCAACAATTTCCCTTCAGAACATCGTTATTTGCGTTTCTTTTTGCCATTTTAGTGACTGTTTGTCATCGACAGAATTATTTTAGCAACATTTAACTCTTGTTTTAGGTAGGTACCTAGTAACGAGCACGGGGTTAGGTACCTACCTACGGAGGGTCTACGATCTACATAATATGTATAGAATAGTATATAATATATTATATAGAAGGGTTATCTATACGGAGAGCTGTGATCTGTAACAGAAGGGTATTCTGTACAAAATAATAAACCGTTATGCAGGGATTTGCATCGTTTTGGTTTATTATTCTGTGAATAATACACCTATGTAATCGCTCAGCAAAAAATTGTTATAACACTCAAACTTTTTTCTTTTCCGTTTCAAGGTGTGTAGATTCAAAAAATGCAATGTCCGTCCGCCGTACGCCGTATCACGTGTACAGGCTTCATTTTCGATCTAAAAAATTCGTTCTTTCGCACACATGCTTCATTTGGGCCCTAGTTGTGTCCCGAAACTTTTCAGCGCGATCGGAATATTCCCAGGGGTGTTATGAGTGAAAATGTGTGTGAAAATAGGTACTTTTTGCGTTTTAGCAACATGTTGGTAACATGAGCTTTTGAGGTATCGTTTTCCATGTTTTTGGGGACGAGAAGATCGAATATGAAGTCGATTTTGGCCAAGGAGTGGATAATTGAGGTTGTACCAGATGTTCAGCTCCCAAAATTGATTTTTTATGAGTCAAATACCTGCGAAATCACCATCAATTTGTAGAATAACACTAGAAAAAGTGTCGACACGTGGATCAAGACGATTAAATGGCACTACCAATGATCAGAGATAATAATTATTTGAAAAAAAAAAAAAAAAAAAGATCGTACCTACCTAATTTGTGTTTTGGGGGCCAAAATTGATGGAAACCATCAGAAATAGGTATTTCAATTATTTCATACGAAACAAACAATAAATGTACAGCCAACATTTCTGTAGAATAATAAACCCCATGTGACAAGGACTTTGCAGCGTTTTGGTTTATTATTCTGTGAATAATACACCTATGTATTCGCTCAGCAAAAAATTTTTATAACACCCCCTCAAAATTTTTTCTTTTCCGTTTCAAGGTGCGTAGATTCCAAAAATGCAATGTCCGTCCGCCGTATCACGTCTACAGGCTTCATTTTCGGTCTGAAAAAATCGTTCTTTCGCACACATGCTCCATTTGGGCGCTAGTTGTGTCCCGAAACTTTTCAGCCCGATCGGAATACACCCAGGGGCGTTATGAGTGAAAATGTGTGTAAAAGTAGGTACTTTTTGCGTTTTAGCAACATGTTGGTAACATGAGCTTCTGAGATATCGTTTTCCATGTTTTGGGGGACGAGAAGACCGGAATGAAGTAAATTTTGACCAAAGAGTGGAAAATTGAGTTCTACCAAATGTTTTTATGAGTGAAAAACCTGGGAAATCGTCTGAAATCACCATCAGTTTGTATAATAACACTGAAAAAATTGTCAGCACGTGGATCAAGACGATTAAATGGCACTACCAATGATCGAAGATAGTTTAAAAAAAAAAAAGGAGCCGTACCTTATTTGTGTTTTAGTGGCCAAAATTAATGGAAACCATCACAAATAGCTATTTCGATTATTACGCATGAAAGAAACGATAAATGAACAGCCAACATTACTGTAGGTATGTCCAATAGAATAATAAACCCATGTGACAAGGACTTTGCAGCGTTTTTTCGTTTCCGTTCCAAGGTGCGTAGATTCCAAAAATACAATGTCCGTCCGCCGTCCGCCGTATCACGTCTACAGGCTTCATTTTCGGTCTAAAAAAGTCGTTCTTTCGCACACATGCTCCATTTGGGCCCTAGTTGTGTCCCGAAACTTTTCAGCCCGATCGGAATACACCCAGGGGTGCTATGAGTGAAAATGTGTGTAAAAATAGGTACTTTTTGCGTTTTAGCAACATGTCAGTAGCATGAGCTTTTGAGGTATCGTTTTCCATGTTTTTGGGGACGAGAAGACCGAATGTGAAGTCAATTTTGACCAAAGAGTGGAAAATTGAGTTCTACCAAATGTTCAGCTCCCAAAATTGATTTTTTATGAGTCAAAAACTTGCGAAATCGTCTGAAATCATTGTCAGTTTGTATAATAACACTGGAAAAAGTGTCAACACGTGGATCAAGACGATTAAATGGCACTACCAATGATCAAAGATAGTTAACAACAACAACAAAAAAAAAGGAGCCTACCTAATTTGTGTTTTAGGGGCCAAAATTAATGGAAACCACCAGAAATAGCTATTTTGATTATTAGGCATGAAAGAAACAATAAATGAACAGCCAACATTTCTGTCGGTATGCCCAATAGAATAATAAACCCATGTGACAAGGACTTTGCAGCGTTTTTAGGATTAGTTCCACACTACACAACCGATTCCGAAGTTGTAAAATGGCTCAAGTGGGCATTTGGATTTCCACTTTTGAAGGATAGCCTTGTTGGTGACACTTTCTGTGAATGGCCGTTGGACAAGCGGTGACCGATTTCGCCCAGTACATAATGAAAATTATATATCACAAGACGCTACATACCCTCCTCATATGTGGGCTTGGGAAACAGTTAATTACAACAGCATGTACCTAACATACTGTGAACAAATTTTGAGGGGGAGGGTTATACTTTTTTTCCATGCTCGATTTCACAGGTTCAGTTTATTGTACTTGGTTTGCAGACGAAACTAATCGTACGACTAATGCATGTGAGTCGTTCCATGCGCACTTCAAGGAGAATTTTTGTTCGATACATCCAAACTGTCGTGAGTCCCTCCCGAAACCACTCCTAGTGGACTTAAGTTCTCACAAATATTTCTGTAGCCAACTTTAGTTCCTGTTAATAAACGGTACGAGTGGGGGCACAAGCCGCAGGACCCGGTGCACAACCTGGAGCCCCTCCATCCTCTCCCAACAAGGGAGTTGGAAGGAGAAGGCTTCTGGGTCTATAAAACCCCGGACTTTTTAATCATTCTACGATTCCTCTAGCCGCTGGCTACTCTCTCTCTCTCCTTACCATGTCTCTCTCCTACTCCCAAAAGATCTAGCCGATGGTGGAGGTTCGCCCTTAACCAGAACTAGCAAACAAACCTAAAAGATCGGTGGAGGTCCGCCCTTAACCGCACAAACATCCAAAAAGATCCAGCCGATGGTGGAGGTAACGCCCTTAACCAGAACTGGCAAAATTCCATAAAAGATCGGTGGAGGTCCGCCCTTAACCGCACACATCCAAAAAAGATCCAGCCGATGGTGGAGGTTTCGCCCTTAACCAGCAAATTCCCCCCTCGCCTCTCGTGGTGAATTTTAGCCAATTTTAAATTCATCACACAAACATTTACGCATTTCTTGACGTACCTACTCATTGCTCTTCAGTGCGAAATATATGCAAAAATTAAAAGTGAAGATGAGGTATAAAAACTTCCTACGTAACTAAATAAATACATGCATGAATTTTTCTCGGGCGGCAGTGAATGCACGACAAAGATGGGTCCGTAAACTGATCAACTTGCACAGGACTGGTGACATTTCATCTTACCAATACATACGTTGGACGAAGAACTACCTGACAGACACTATTACCTTTACCTGATAGTATGTATGCACGACGAAGTACCTGTTAGGCGTTGTAAGGTTTTGTGACGGGAACTGAGTGTTTGTTAGGAGGTGAAATTTGTGAGGCTTTGGTGAGGTGTAGAGTACCTAGGCCTATGATAACGAGTCGTCGTCTTGAGGATTATCCTGTCCAAGGATCCATTGCTGCAGCTTGCCGAATCTGCCCTCCAGGCCTAAAAGTGGATGCCGAATCCTGTCGGCCCCCACTTGCCTTCTCTGCCAGTCGGTCGGACCGTTGCCGAAAAGGCTTCAGTAACGATTTGGAGCTCCAGCGATTCGCATAAAACAAATTAATAGCCTATTTCGCCACGTCTGGAAAGGCAGAAGGTCGCAGTATCCTTCGCCATTTGCCGATTGTTTGAGATCGATTGCAAGCAGCAATTCTCCAGCAAAGTGGTCGTCTCGATAGTTGTCCTGCATTGAGTAACGCTATTCAGGAACTGGGATTTGTAGAATCAATCATTACATATCTCACAGGACTGGATTTTGCCGAAATAAACGACGGGTAGAGATCGCGCAGCTGAAAACCTGCAGGGACTTCGTCGACGGAACCCGCCTCCTGCACCACCCCTTCTCGCCGTCTTCTCCGTTCACATCGCCACAAGCCAACAAGGTCAGATCTGCCCTAAGTAGATATAAGCGAACATCTATCTAATGAACATTTGAGGACGTTGGGAAACTATAATCGCGAAATATTGCCCACTCCATATTCTGGTATAAGTACTGCTTATTTGCAGCACAGAAGTTATTAATATATATTTGTCCAGTTTGCATAGAAACTCTTGTTCGTTATTTTCCTCGAACCAATTTACCCTGCAGTCAAGGAAGGATGTGGTGGATTAAGCAAATTTGAAACGCCATCCATCATTGCACGGGACGTTGGAGCTAGTCCAACTCCCCATCCTTTTCAGTACCTACCGTGTCTAAGTAGTATCTACTGGTTTTATTAAATGGTGTTCTTCCCTTTTGAGCGTTGGGAACATTTTGGTACCTTGGGAACATCAAGGCATTTTCTGAACGGGAACATTTTGGTATGTCGGGAACATTCGCGACCTTTTCGTACGGGAACATTTAGGCTGTCGCCGACATTTCTATAGGTATGTCCAGTAGAATCCATGTGACAAGGACCTTCGAGCTTTTTTTCCTTCTTTGGAACCTACACACCTTGAAACGTTTAAAAAAAATTTCTGAGAGGGTGTTCAAGCAATTTTCTGCTGAGCAAATACATAGATGTATCGTTCGCTGAATAATAAACCAACAAAGAAAAATATTGCCGACTTAAGACAGGATTGTGATTAAAAATAATAAACGAAAACAGCGAAGGGTGCTTAAATTTAATGAGATTCTAATTTTTCTGATACCTATTAGTTTTTGTTTACCTAATACTACGCAAGTTACAATTCGCACTTTGATTCCCCGACCCTCTAATGTATGAGATCTTGAACAACGTTGAAACGTGGATTTTTTTTTAGTTGCGCAGTTACCGTTCGTCCCGAGCAAGTGATAAGGACTGCTTTGTTTGTACCAAACCATCCCAAGACTGCTATTGAGGCTGCCATTTTTTCATTTTGTTTTGTACAAAAATTCTAAAAATAAAGTTTATCAAAAATACCGTTTGGAATTATTTGTGTTTCTCTCTGCTGTTCATATACTATCATGAATTTTATTCATACTAGTTTCTGGGTAGATTTACTGAGAGAAATGGTGGAAAATCGGTGGCAAATTGGGCGGAGACGAAGACATGTGGTGTGTCGAATGTAACCAGGCATGGCCCGGTCAAATGTACCCACCTAGTGGGGAACATAGACCATTTCGCACATCTTGGATTTTTTTTTTTTTTTTTTCAATGGAACGACACTTACCTATTTAGGACTTTCCACTATTTCCTCTATTATTAGGATTTTCTTCTATTATTAGGATAGTCACAGAATTTTCGGTTTTGAAAAAACTCCATGTGTACAGTCACTAGCACCTATTTTGTCTTGGGGGGTCGAATGTTCCCCACTTGCCCCTGACTACTCATAAAGTACCTACTCATCTTTTTCCGTTTCCCACTCCATTCTTCCAGTTTGCCGATTTCCTCTCGAGGTACCTACTTATACAGTGTTACGTGCTATGTAAAATTGCTTGTTTACTTTTCACTCGATCTCTAATTTAGGTACGAAGGTGAATCGAGAATGATACAGACTTAGACTTCAGAGAAAATGAAGCGTTGAGCGTCTGAACCAAAATCCAGACGTTTCGTTCAGACGCTGCCGCTGGTTCATGATGCCGCAGCGTTGTCCATCTTTCTGGTCTACGGTGTTGTTTCACGCTTGTTCAAAGTCAAATTTGGAACCACATGAACCAAGTAATTCTCTAGAGGGTGAAACAAGCCTCACGTCTATTACTGAGGAGTAGCCCCCCCCCCCCCCACCCACCCACCCACCCACCACCCCACGCACGCACGCACGCACGCACACACACTTAAACAACCACCGGCTCAGAATCTTCTTCTTCTCAACAGTCCTTCAAAGAGACTGGGCCTCCTCAATCCTGCTCAGAACCATTCCTCGTACACTGAATGGCTATCCGACAGCCCTCACCCCTCGATTATTGCACTATAATAGGACACGCAACGCACGGAAAATCAGCTAGTTGATGATAAAACTGGTGCCACTATGGCGGTATATTGGAGCACCTAAAACCAGAACCCCCATCGACAAATTCACCAGGTAAGCCGCCCGCCCCCAGGCAACCCAACCGACACTAAACATAAATGAATACACATAATTTATTCCACAATAAATTAATTCAAACTTCAAGTTGATAACAAGGATTTTTACGTAACAAAACAATTACATAAGTAAGAGCATCAATTCCTTGGATGCTGGAACTGGATGACCTGAGATTTACTCTGGATCTATCCATTTACACATTACTCATTGATCTAGCTAGTAATTATAGTAAACGGTGAATGTTCAGTTAACTAAGACAGGAAGTAGAAGGAGATGACAACTGGTACTGGTGCGTACTTGAGCTGAGTAGTCCGTAAGTCTTATAGACAGATAAAAGTCCTATATCAGATAACTAGTAATCCTCATTTAAACTGGCTTAGCTGCATGCTCTTTCTCTTAAGCGTATTTTGGGCCATGTGGTCACGACTTAGAGCTGGTGAAGCACCCAAATCGGTGGAAATCAAATTTGACTACAAAATACTGACAACGGTATTTTTGCGGCATATCTGAGTTGCTTCCAGTTTCCACGATGCAGTACCGCGTGGATTTGGTGCTGGGTGTGAGATGTATGACATTTCGCCAACAAACGCAAGGAGAGACACCTGGGAACATGTGGGGGGGGGGGGGGGGTCGCTTGAGCGGTTTCCTCAAACCTAACTACGGATATAGAATTACCTACGTCTACCACCGCTCATCCGCCTCATGCTCCCACAGGCTTCTAGGGAGGATTTCTGTACTCTAATCCAGTACTGCCGAGGGAGCGTTTTCAAGAAAAATAACATAAATCTTTTTTTAGGACCCAACAGCACGAAAACTCACAAGGGTTAGTTGAGTCAGAAACTGCAAAAGCACTCCAAGAAACTCGCAAAAATATATTCCCGTAGGGTCAGTTGGACTAAAGAACTAGTTGAAACATGCTGAAAACATCGAAACGCTAACTAGAAACCCTGGAATGAGTAATCAACTTTTAGATCTTGAAAATAATTATTCATCTATTTATAGTTCCTATGAAAAATCTCTGTTAGGTTTATTGTTAGATCCTGTGATTGTAATTATTATTATTATGACTACTTACTACGCCATGGAAATGCATCAGAAGTGTGACAAAACACATGGAAACTACAATGTTCATAACAAAATATCCCACAAGCACAAAACTATCCCATATCACAAAGAATATGTCATAACTGTGCGGAACGAAAACTTGTTCAAATCCTGTTATAGTAATAAATACATTTTATTCAAGGCAAGACAACGAAACAACACGTTACAGTTAATATCAACTGTAGGTGTGTTAAGGCCATCCAAGATGACGGGCTTAAAGTTACAATTAGTTGATGCAGTTATACAGACGTATGTGTATGTGTGGAGCGGTTCACATGACTTTTGCTATACCTTACAGCACCCACAAAGAGAGGAGACAAACAGGTAGTGATAAATCGCCCTTCAACAACAAACCATGAAATTAACTGTTAGTCACATTGCTTACATCAATTATTGTTAAGCTCATGCTG
Organism: Leptopterna dolabrata; assembly: GCA_954871275.1. Lineage (NCBI taxonomy): Eukaryota > Metazoa > Arthropoda > Insecta > Hemiptera > Miridae > Leptopterna > Leptopterna dolabrata. The sequence goes on from OX940974.1 coordinate 153,390,854, forward strand.
CCGGAATTAAAATAAACAAAACTACCCATTGCGGGGAATAAATGGCTAATTTCAACAATCACTGACCTGAACACAACCCCGTAGAACAATATAGCATCATGGATTAATTCCTGAAATCAAAATAAAGAGCATGTCATTATAAAATCCTGGGTATTTCGTGGGGACACCGATTGAGAAATGAGACGGGGCAGATGACATAGGGGTTGCACGACACGTTTTACGAGTTGGTACATTTTTAAACACAGATCGTAGAAATGCCGTGGTGTAAGAGTGTTTCAATAAGGGAGATGTGTCTCTTTCTGTCACAAGCTGTTTTATTCAATTTGAAATGTAGAAGCTCATATTCTTAAGAAAAAAAAAACTGTACCTACCGTCTCATTCTTGATATTTTGCAACAATCAAATTGATCCTACTAATATGTTTTTGAGCTGAAACACCCGACATCTCATTCTCCGGGCGCATCACAAAGGAAATTGAGTCTAAAGAAGTCTCCGAAGAGAACATTTTAGAGAAGAGTAACAAGTGGAATGCGATAACTCTATTTCCAATAAAAATTATTCCTACAAACTCAAGCCCCTCGAGTTTCTGAAGAACCATGAACTGAAACTCTACAACAATAATTATACATCATGTGGATGTACAATTTCAAAATGTGTTTGGCAATGATTGTTTATGTAAATTATTTACGCTTCGCATGAGACAACAACAACAAGAACAAAAACAACAACAAAACGGTGCAAAGTCCTTGTCACATGGGTTTATTATTCTATTGGACTTACCTACAGAAATGCTGGCTGTTCATTTATTGTTTATTTCATGTGATATAATTGAAATAGCTATTTCTGATGGTTTCCACCATTTTTGGCCCCTAACACACGAATTAGGTACGCTCCTTTTTTTTTCAATTTATCTTTGATCATTGGTAGTGCCATTTAATCGACTAGATCCACGTGTTGATACTACTTCCAGTGTTATTATACAAATTGATAGTGATTTCAGACGATTCCCTGGTTTTTGACTCATAAAAAATCAATTTTGGGAGCTGAACATTGGGTAGAACCTCGATTTTCCACTCTTTGGTCAAAATCGACTTCATATTCGGTCTTCTCGTCCCCAAAAACATGGAAAACGATACCTCAAATGCTCATGTTACTAACATGTTACTAAATCACAAAAAGCACCTATTTTTGTGCACATTTTCATTCATAACATCCCTGGATATATTCCGTTCGGGCTGAAAAGTTTCGGGACACAACTAGGGCCCAAATGGAGCATGTGTGCGAAAGAACGAATTTTTTAGACCGAAAATGAAGCCTGTAGACGTGATACGGCGTATGGCGGACGGCGTACGGCGGACGGCCATAGGGCGGACGGACATTACATTTTTTGCAATCTACGCACCTTGAAACGGAAAAGAAAAAATTTTTGAGGGGGTGTTATAAAAAATTTTTTGCTGAGCGAATACATAGGTCATAGGTGTATTATTCACAGAATAATAAACCAAAAGTGCCTATTTTTACACCACATTTTCACTCATAACATCCCTGGGTATATTCCGATCGGGCTGAAAAGTTTCGGGACACAATTAGGGCCCCAAAAAATGGAGCATGTGTGCGAAAGAACAACTTTTTTAGAC